>VDFB02339553.1:0-80277 GCA_007258455.2 Sequoia sempervirens
ATAATTGATGAAAGTCTCACCGGTAGGGGCTGGTCTTACGCTGATACAAAATGTGCTTGCCGAGAAGAGAGGGGCTTCACCACGAGGTCATCCTGACTGGCGACTGTCTTGTCGATGGTCTTTGTGAGCTCAATATGACTTCTATAGCTCGCCAAAGGTTTCATCGACTGGCACCCGCTATGCCGATGGCTGTTAAGAGGCAAAATCGCATCAGGGAGACATGATTAGTGTCTCACCGACATGCGATCCAATGTGGACCACCTTTGACCGCCCAATAATCCTGTGTGGCATATGTCTAACCAATAAGAAGAAGCTAAAGGAATGACCTATTGGCCATTGACTGATTGACTACCACCTTGAAGGAGACTGACAAAATGTAAACCAGATGAACTCATTATGAGATCGAAGGGCAATGGATCGGCTAGGGGGATAATGTTTGGATCTAAAGGGAGGCTTGATGATGCTCCAAAAGATGGTCAACATGCAGGAGAAGTCTGGAACATGAAGGAGGCCAGAAGAATGAAGAAACTATGACTCGCAGGGATAGTTGTAGTGACCACTGGCGAGAGGAAGATTGGTATTAATAGAAAAATGCTTTTGGAGCATTCAAGGCGGTCCCGATGGAGTTCAAAGATGGACACGAAAGGCAAAAGTAAATGCGGCAGAGCTACAAAAGATCTAAGAGGATTCTCAGAACAATCTCTCATCGATATGGACAGCAGGGATTCACATTGAATGCAGCTTTGAATCTCTTCAGAAAGATCTGAGAGCCGACTCTCGTAGAAGCAGATATTTTGTAAACCCTAATGCAGGGGGAGAACTTATTCTTTTTTTTGGTACAGTCTGTATATATGGAATTCTTGCCTCTTTGAAAAGAAGAGAACTGGTAGAGAACTTCTAGGGTTAGAAAAAGAGTTAGAAATTAGAAAGAAAAGTCAGTAAGAGAAGATAGAGCTGCTTCCTGATTCTTTGTAATAGAAGATTCTTTTGTCTTCTTAGTTAGCAGTTAGATTCAGTAGGAACCAATGATGTATCTTTTTAGTTTTCTTAATATAAATGGAAACAATTTGGAGCCATGGATTTTATGTACACTGGTGATTGTGTCAGCTTTGTAAGTGTTGCTTATCTGTTTGACTAATAGTAGAAGCAACCAGATCTTAATCTACTTCAGATTGTGTTTCAGAATGGTGTTTTTCTTAAGTTAATCATTTGATTTGTGAAGACTTCAAGGAATGGAGATGTTATTTTGGTATTTTTATTTAAAATAGTAACTTGCAATCTGTTATTAAAATCAACATTGTGAATGAATGAAACTATGTGTCAATCACAAGTTAATTTCATTCTTCAGTTTTAGTTTACAATTACTTGAAGGATAACAAGTCTGGTTAGGATAGGTGAATCATCATTCTTTCCTGTCCCAAAGCCCTGATCTATCTTTTGTTGTTTCTTTAAAACCCACGGTTAGAGTAGGTTTAAGTTGTGATCTTAGAGCGATCCAAAGCTCAACACCCGGTAGGCCCCTTGAACATTACTATTACATTTAACTAGCGGGGACATCAACACTGGTTGAGCCTTCACAAAGACCTTAGCAGGATCTAAGATATCCATGTGTTATCTTTCTCTTTCAAGAGAACCATAATAGCAATATTCTATTTAACTGTTGTTGTGCTATTTGGAGCGTCAACATAAGTTGGCACTAAAAGGAGGGCATAGAGAGGAAACTTGATAATGGGCTTTTACTCCTAGAAGGCCCTTAGAGTTCTTTGATCAACTGAAAATCCACCACCTTTCGCTAGAACTCAAGACCCCAACAAGACATAAGAGTCATAAGACAGGGGCAACCATCATGCCACCTCTATCAACTCCCCTCACTCCACCAAGCTTTTCACCAATACCCCAGTGGATACCTATCAATCCACCATCACATCAATCCCAATTGTCATCACTGTTGGTTCAACCCATACAATAGCTGGCTCAACCACCACCACCCCCACCAATGGCGTTCTTTCAGAATAATCCCTATCCATTGGGGACTATTCTTGGAGGTTTTCATGATATTCCCAAGAACCATGAGAAATTCTACCCCAAGTATATTCATGGCGAGTCAAGGAGTGCTGAAGAGCACATACAAGCTTTCAAGGATGCTTGCACTAGAGCTCAGATAGCCCACCATGATGTAGTCTATAGGTCATTCCCTTACTCCTTAGGGGATATGGCATACAATTGGTACCTTAATCTTCCTCAAGGTTCCATTCTGACCTGGACACACTTGGAAAATGCTTTCATTAATCAGTTCAGGGTTTATGTGGATCCAACTCTTTTATATCACCAATTTTCCACCATCAGGAAAGAGCCATGTGAATCCTTGCCCCTGTTCAATACTAGATTCCAGCGAATGTATAGGAGATTGCAAGATCCCTATCTAGTCACCAAGAATAGTGGCATTCAAGCTTACTTTAGAGTTATAGATCCCTTGCTTGGCTTGTTCTTGCAAAGAACTTATCAACCAGCTGATATTGATTCCTTATCCAAAGTCTATCATCTAGCTATCAAGCTGCAACAACAAATTAGTTCTCAACAAGGAGGCCTGGGAGGAGGTTTCCCTTCAATAGGATATTAGATGCATAGCCCAACTCCTCTATTCAATACTATCCTGGGAATGTCTCCTTCCCAATATGGGCCTATGTATGAATTGCAAACTCAACCACCAGTCCCATTCTTTGCTACTGGAACTTCTGATCCCTTTCAAAAATCACAGCTTCCTCAAAGTTCCCAAGGTCATCACAACCAAGTGGGAACACCAAATCATGGTGGTTAGCCACTTGTTGCTAAGAATGTGGAAAGTGAAAAGACAACTCAACTTACAAATGAGGTAGAAACCTTGAAGAAAACACTGTCTCAAGTCACCAATGACATGGCTCAGCTTCGGTTAAACCCCTCCCAAAACAATCAGGGTAGCTATCAGAATCATAAAAATTACAACCAAAGAGGTTATCAGGGCCAAAACTTCTCTAATCAAGGATATCAAAATCAAAACAGAGGGTATAACCAAAGGCCAAATAACAACAGGCAATGGAATACAGGGCCCAATAATGGTGGAGTCTCTCACAACTATCAAGCAAATGAGGAGAGAGCACATACTGCAAATGTGGCTGACCTCAACTTCATGACTAATTGGTGCAGGCTACATGATATTGCAACCCATTCTAAGGTAAACTGCCCTAAAGTGGAGAAGATGGTCAAGATGGCACAGGAAGATGCCTAAACATTCCAAGGGAACCCTCACAAGGGAGGCGGCTTGGTAGATACAACAATGACTTATGACCTCTTTGAGGAGGAACCTTCATTCCCAAGGCAAGAGGAGAATGAACTAGAGGAAGATTCATATGATGCTCAATCCTTTCAGATGAAAGGGGGACACTTCCTAAGGAATTAGAATAAGGGTCCATTCACTACATCAACACCTCCTAATCACATGGTTCCTCCAAATCAAATTACTGATAATAATCCTCCTCCACCGAAAGGGCCACCTGACTTCCATAACAAAGGTAACTCACTTGGTGTTGCCAAAAATAACTCAAGTTATAACGTGGAAGTTGATATTGTTTCTGAGATGCAGAAACATAAAACTTCTTTTTCATTCTTTGACATCTTAAAGTACAACCCTACCCAAAGGGAGATAGTGCTGAAAGCCTTGGAGCAAGCTGATAAATCAAAAGGAAAGAACAAGGTGGCACCTGCTAGGGATGTGAACGCAACCTTGTATAGAAACAAGGTGGGTACTTCATTTATTTTGAGTTTAAGAATTTGTGGGAAGAACCTACATAATTGTCTGTTGGATTCAGGGGCTTTAGGCAATGTTATGCCATTTTCCATATGTAAGAAGTTGGGATTAAACCCCATTCAGATGAACAAAAAGGTCATTCAACTTGACAAGATGAAGGTTAATGTGGTAGGAGAATTAAGAAACATACATGTGCAAGTAGGATCAGACCCCAGGGTTCAAACCAACATAGACATTCAAGTAGCAGACATTCCCGAGACCTATGGTATGCTGCTGAGCATAGATTTGATGAAAAGTCTAGGGGGATATCTTTCCCTTGACTTTTCACATATGTGGCTACCATGGAGAGGGATTCCTACTCAAATTAGGATTGAAATTGAGCCTCGCCTCAAGCATATCATCACTGAGTATGATTTTCCCAATGAGGCAGCTTACTTTGAGACTAAGATGGGGGTTTATAAAAGAGAAGAAATTCTAACCTTCTCGGTTCTCAATTCTAAAGACATGTCAATACAAAAACTCCCTGACCCCACGATTAATGAAAATCAACAGGCCTTGATTAGAAAGCTGCAATAAGACCAACTGGTCTTAGGGGAGGATACCGATCTGCAGAGTCTGCTACTCCCTAACTGGTGCAGGGTGCATTACCAAAATCACTCTGAATTAACTTGCCAACCCTACATTGAAATTTTAAATCATGTTGCCCAAGGTGGAGAAGTTGGCTCAAGTCGCCCTGAGACCATTACAAACAGCTTCCCATTTGAAGCTAAAGAAGCAACAATACTGATTAGGGATAGAATACCTTTGAAGGAAGTTCAAATTGAACCTACCCCAGACATATTTCCGAATCAGCATATTGGAAAGGAACAGTCCCAAGGTTCGTTTGTCACCCTTGCACTCACAAACATACCAAAACCCAAGGGGTTAACCAAAGACACAAGTGGCTGCCAGGAGGATAGCCACAGGTCAGATGATATAAATAAGCAGGAATTGGAGAGTGTATCTAAAGAACTTTCAGAGCATCCTTTCCCTATACCTGATGCAAAAGATCAAGCAGCCCCAATTGTGACTCATCTAACTCAAGCACCCATAACAACTTCAAAAGAATCAACTCCAACCCGTGATCAACTGTGGACCCTCACGTTTGATGGATCCAAATCTAAGACATGAAGTGGTGTTGGAATTGTACTAACCAGCCCTAAAGGGAAAACCTTCTTTGCTTCTTATAGGCTACAATTTGGATGCATAAACAATGTAGCAGAATACGAAGCTTTGGCATAGGGACTGATGTTTGCACATAAGAAGAAGGTCATAGCCTTGATGGTCAAGGGAGATTCAGAAATTGTTATCAAGCAGGTACGCAACCAGTATACATGTCACAACAAAAGGCTGGTAGCATATAGAAATCGGGTATGGAACCTGATTGAGGACTTTGATGCCTTTGGGATTAGCTTAATCCCTAGAGAAGAAAATTAGATAACTGATTCATTGGCTGTGGCTGCAAGTACCCTAGAACCTATGCAAGGCTCCAAGCTCAAGAAATTCTCAGTGGAATTAATTTCCACCCCTGCAGTTCCTCACAACATCACGAACTTTCAAGTCTTTTATGATGATCAACATATTCTAGCTTTCTTAGCAAGCTCAGATGTTCTTGAGGGGAAAATTATTGATGAGTCCAACAGAGATCAAGGGGATTGGAGCCCTGAAGAATGTGATACAGAAGGAGTCCTTAATCTAAAAGGTAATAACATTCCCAAGGGAATGGTGGCCTTGGAAAGAATTTTTGATTCAGACCCAAGGGCTTGAGAGAAGATATCAGTTGAAGATAAGGGAGGTGAATACAAAATTGTTAACTTAGCTGATTCTGGTCCTGAAAGGAATGTCTATATAGGGAAAGCCTACCCTGAAGCAATCATAAAGGATATACTGAAGGCATTAAAGAAGGATATTGCTGTGATAGCCTAGGGATATGAAGACCTAAAGACATTAGATGCTTTTGTGATGACTCATACTATCCCTCTAAAGCTTGAAGCCAAGCCATTTCGACAAAAACAACACCCTGTCAATGCCTTGATTAAGCCATTGATCCTGAAGGAAGTTCAGAAATTGCTTTCTGCAAGGATAATTTTCCTTGTATGCCATTCAACATGGGTGGCCAACTTAGTTCCATTTCATAAGAAAAACAGAGAGATTAGGTTGTGTGTGGACTTTAGGAATCTGAACAGAGCTTCAAAAAAGGACAACTACCCACTCCCCTCATTGGATGAGGTCTTGTAGACTGTCAACGAATCTCAAATGATATCATTCCTCGATGGTTACTCTGGGTATAATCAGGTAATGGTTAACTATGAAGACAGAATGAAGACAACTTTCACTACAAAATGGGGAACATTTGCATACAGAAGGATGCCATTCAGTCTGATAAATGTTGGAGCAGCTTTTCAGTGCACCATGAACGTGGCATTCAAGGATCTAATTGGTAAGTGCATTATTGTTTACATGGACAATTTGACAGTGTTCTCCAGGGATCGACTGAATCATGCCATGGACTTGGCCAAAGTTCTCAAAAGCTGCATCCGATATGGCATCTCCCTGAATCCTAGAAAGTGCATGTTCGGAGTTTCAGAGGGCAAGCTTTTGGGACACATGATCTCTAAAAGAGGAATATCAATTGATCCAGACTGAGTCGAGTCCATTCTGAAGATCACCAGGCCATGAAGCAAGAAAGAAATGAGGTCTTTCTTTAGGAAGATAAATTTTGTAAGAAAATTTATCATAGGCTTTGTAGAGATTGTAAAGCCACTAAACGAAATGATGAAGAAGGACACCAAAACAAAGTGGACTAAGGAGGCAAAGGCTGCATTTGCACAAGTCAAGCGATCCATTTTAGAAGCACCCGTGCTCACCAGCCCTGACTATCGGAGACCATTTTACATCTACTCTTTTTCCTCTGATCATTCCTGCGTAGATGTACTAACCCAATGAAGAGAAGAGGCAGAGGAGAGACTGATTGCTTTCATGAGCTCTCCGTTTAAAAACGTAGAAATAAAATACCCACCTCTGGAGAAGCAATCTTTTATGCTGGTTCGGGCTGTCAAGAAGTTCTGGCATTATATCCTCTGAAGCCAAGTGGTCGTTGTAGTTCCTGATGCTACTGTGAAGTCCCTACTCATGCAAAATGAGCTGGGAGAAAGGAGAGGAAAATGGATGGCCATTTTACAAGAGTTCGATCTGGAGATACACCTTATGAAACTAGTCAGGGGTACAGGCTTGTCTCAGTCCATGGCGAACGCTGGCGACAACATCATCTGTCAGCAATACACAACCCAGTCCTTCTCCAGCGACCCCTAGTATGCTGATATCGTCTACTTTATGCTTCACAATCGATGTCCAGAGGGGATGAATTCAACTCAAAGGGGAGTGTTAAGAATGAAGAGTTCTCAGGGCTGCCTGGGGCTGGTGCAGAGGGAGTGCCCTCCGGTGTAGGTGGTGAAGGGCTGGCAGTCTGTGGGGCTGGGGCTGTGTGGTTTCTGCAGTTGTTGGGACTCAACAGGGTTTGGTGTGTTCATAGAAACATGATGAAAATATGGCATATGTGGTTGGTCAGAGCATGGAGGCTGGCCATGGGCTAGGCAGGGCCATTTGCCCAGGCAGCTGGGACTTGTGGGTGGGCCAGCGAAACTCTTCCTTGGACAGTTTGTTTGGCCTTCATAGAATGGTGGGGCGGCCCTGCAGAAAAACAGAGTGGAATCAGGTTCTGCAGGTGTATGCTGGGTTGGGGTTGCCAGGTGGTATGTGACAAGTGATGGCCATTTGATTTGGCATGGTGTGAAATGGCTAGCCAGTGTGCCCATAGGCAGTCAAACAATGGAATGGGAATAAAGGGTGAAACAACTGGATGGGGCAAGATTTGTGAATGGGACTGGGACTAAAGACTGCATTCAGTATATGATGAGCACTATGTCATTTCCTATCCATGTGCCAATACATCTCTGGTTCAAACCAGAAATTCTAGAGCCGGGATGGGAAGTGGACTCTGCATGGTAGAATTCAGGAAGGATGCGCGATTGTAAGCACTGGGCATGGAAATGTGGTTTGTGGAAGGGGCAAAGAATCGAAGCTTTGGGATGACCAGGAGTAGAAAAGAAGAAGTGATCCTGAAGAGATGACAAACTTTGGTTAGGTCCTTATCAAATTGTTGAGATCCTAGGGGAAAATGCTTTCAAACTGAGTAGCTTAACTGGAGAACCTGTTCCCTTGTCTGTCAATGGGCAGTTTCTCAAGCACTATTTTGAGTCATAAAGCTTGTTGATTTCTATTCTGTATGTAAGTAATTCGTTGTTCTTTATGTAAATAATTTATTTGTCTCTTGCTTGTGAATAATTTGTATTTATGTAAATAGTTTCTATGTTTCTGCTTGTAAATAATCTTTGCTTGTAAATAACTCGGTCCTTTATGTGAATAATTTGCTGCTCTTTGTGTATTTAATTTTCTCATTTCTTTGTAAATAATTTGCTGTCTATTTGTTTGTCTTTCCTTTTTGTCTTTATGTTTCCCTTGTTCTGTGGTTTATGTTTTGTTTTGTTCTTTGGGGCTGATCTGTCCTTTCCATCTGAAACTGTGGGTTGTTGTCTGAAGCATACTATGGTTATTAGGAGAGAAATGGTTTAGGTATTTTCATGCTTTCTGATTGGGTTATTTTGTCCTAAACTCTTTGTTTTATGCCCATTGTCAATAAGAGTTGTGGAAGGTACTGAAAACAAGGTCCCAAGTGAGTAACCTTCATTAGCTCCTCTGAATCTGCCACAAATCACCAAGATCATCTCCTCTTGAATGGTATATTTGTCCTAGGATGACAGTGTTGTAAGATTTGAGTGAAAAATCCAATTTCCCAATTGCTGTTATGAGGTCCATGGTAGTTTTGAACCCAGATCAGGTGTTAAACATCTGACATATTGAAAAGGAATTGACTTAAATATCTGAAACTCTATGAAAAAAAGAGAGAAAAGAATTATCTAAAAGAGAAAGAAGACTCAATATGAATGGGTGATTCCAGTATCTCTACCGGGGCTATGGACGCCTGACTGGCAGTAGAGAAATGCTGTGAGAAAACTAGAGGTATCTCCGTCGGGGCTATGGACGCCTGACTGGTAGTGGAGCAATGCCTAGGATATCATTGCACAACAACTAAAGGAAATCAACTCATGTAACCCAAATCTTGCACATTGTTGTCCGAAAGATCGAGAAAACTTTACAAAAGAGTGAGGCACAATCAAGCACACACATAGATTCTGAGGTAGCTAGTGTAGACTTACATTTGAGATTCTAGCTCAGCCTTGATTACTAAAACTGACCCAACTAGAGTTGTAATGTTCATGAACCAAGAGTTCTGGGTAGCTGAATCCTTTAGCTTCTTGAAAATGGTTAAACTATTTTCCCAGTCGAGTCGCCATTTGTTATGCCTTGCATAACCACCCCATTTTATTCTGGAACAAAATGGGTCTCCCTTCTCTTTTTGGTTTCTTTGCCTCTGTTATTTACTTTGCTTCTGGGGGTTCTTTTGTTTCTCCATGTTTTATCTTTTGTTCTATCTGATTTGATTTTAGTCTTGTCCCAACTTGAGTTGATTTTCTTCTTGCTAGGAATTCAATGAAATAATTATTAGCAATGGTGGATTTATTATAATATGTCTTATTTGCTTCTGAGTGCTAATGCAGGCCTTTCTTTTGCAGGATTAAATCACACACAGGATGATATTTGCCAGGGGAACTCAGTTGGAAAGCATTCTTCAATCCAGTTGATCATAAATTTCCTCTAAGGGGAAAGTCGGCGAGACTCTGCAGTTGTCTTGCGGACTGGCTGTGTGTTCTATCCAAAAGAGGCTCATCAGTCACCCAAACTTCATGTCACCGAGAGTCTTTATGTGTCTCGCCGACCGAAGGAGCCCTCACCAAAAGATTCTGAACTTGGCATAACGTCTTGCCGAAAGGGGTTATGTCTCGATGACAGGGGTGTGGTGTCGGTAGGAAGTCTTGCCGATCAAACAGGCTCTCCCCGAACTCAAATGAACTCTCGGCGAAGCAGGGAGACTTCAGTATAGGGTCTCAGTGAAGGAGTAAGTCTCAGTGATAATTTTTCCTTCGGCAGGAGGTCTGGCCGATTAGCGTGTGTCTCGCCAAAAAGGTAGGAGCAGCTCGGAGAAAGATTGCGCTCGATGAAAGGAAGCCTCTGTCGGTGTAAAGTCTCACCGACTGAGGGAAGTCTTAGTGACACAAAGGAAGCTCACCGAGAGAAAGGTGGCTTCGACAAGATGTTTCACCAATGGGGTGAACTCTTGCTGAAGTAAAGCGGTATCGATGAAATGGAGTAAGTTTTGGAAAGAGGTCTCGCCGATGGAGATGTCTCAGCGAAATGAAATGAGTTTGGCGAAAGCTCTCACCGATGATCCCTAGTCTGGGCGACAGAGGAATGGTCACGACGAGGGACGACAACATCACCAAGAGGTCTCCTTGACCATGAAAAGTCATGCCGACCTGAAGGGAGGTCCCACTAAAGGACATTGAGCTCGACAAATGATTTTTCCTTTGGCAGGAGGTCTGGGTGACTACAGAGAGTCTCACCGAAACATAATGGGCTCGGGGAGAAAACAAAAGGGTCACTATGATGTTTCCCCGACCATGGAATGTCCTACCAACAGAAAGGGGACCCCATTGAAAGAAATGGAGCTCGGAAAAGGATCATGCCTTCACCAAAAGGTCTTGGCGAAGGAAGAAAGTCACACCAAAGCAAAAAGGACTCAGGCTTGGGGCAGTAAGGATGGACTTGGGGAGATGTCTTCCCGAGTGTGTTGGTCTTGCCGATAACAAAGAGGGGCTTGGTAAGAAAGGAGGAGTTCGGGGTAAGATCTCCCCGAAACGATGAGGTCTGCCCGACATGAGAATGGGCCTGCCGGGAGATAAATAAGACTTCGCCATGAGGTCACAACGACAAGCGATAGTCTCCTCGACATGAAAAATGTGATCGCTGAGGGATCCTGAGGTTCGCTATGATGTCCCACCTACTAGCAACTGTCTTGCCGATGGTTTTCACAAGCTTGATATGACTTCTACAACTCACCAAAATGTCTTTTCGACTATCTAATGTCATGCAGATGGTTGCTAAATGCAATATAATCACATCGGGGAGACATGATTAGTGTCTCATTGGCATGCGATGCCATTCGAACCACCTTTGACCACCTGAGAAGCTCGCGTGGCGTATGTCTGACCAATCAGAAGAGGCTAAGAGGACTGACTGGCGATAGTTTGACCAATTAACTATTCCCACGAGGGAAGACCAACATAATGCAAGCGAAATGGATTCCTTCTGATATCCAAAGGTGATGGATTGACTTGGGTGAAATGTTCAAATCTATAGGGAGGCCCGATGATGCTTCCAGAGGATGGTCAATGAGCAGAGAAGTCTAAAACATGAATGAGAACATGAATAAGGGCGAAGAAACTATGAGTCATAGGGACAGCTGTAGTGATCACTAGTAGAGGCAGGCCAATATTAATGGTGATACTTTGGAGCATTCAAGGCAGCTCTGTGAAGGAGTTCAAAGATGGACATGGAGACAAAAGAGTTAATGCTGCAGCCGCAAAAGATCTACAGATCATTCCTAGAACAAGCCGTTGTTAGCATGGAGAATAGGGTTTCACATTGAATACAGTTTTGACTCTCCTCACAAAAATTTGAGGGCTGACCCTCCTTCAGGCAGTGGATATTTTGTAAGAACCCTAAAGCAGTGGCCAACGCATTCCTTTTTTAAATTCTATATATATGCCATTCTGGCCTCTTTGTAAAGGTTAGATAGTTAGAGGTAGAGAGAACCAAGGGAGAAAATAGAAGATACAGTGTTAGAACAGATAGTTAGAAGGAAATCTAGGAGTTAGTCAGTTAACAAAAGGAGATAGAGTTGCATCTTGATTCTTAGTAATGAGAGCTTCTTTTGTCTTCTTGTCTAGTAGTAAGATTCAACATTGGCTGTAATGTATTTTCCAAGTTCCTTTATTGTAGTTGGAAACAATTTGGAATCACAGATTCTTTGTACACTAGTGATTGTGCTAGCTTTGTAAATATTGCTTATCTATTTCACTAACAGTAGAAGCAATCAGAGTTTAATCTACTTTATATTGTGTTCCTGGGTGATATTTGCTTTAAGTTAATCATTTGATTTGAGAATCTTTCAAGGATTGAAATCTTATTTTATGTTTTGTTTAAATGATAACTTAAAATCTGTTATTTGAATTAGCACTGTGAATGAAAGAAGCTTTGTGTCAATCACAAGTTTACTTTGTTCTACAGTTTTAGTTAACAAACTCCTTGAAAGGTAGCAAGTCTGGTTAAGTTAGAAGGATTGTCATTCTTTTATGTTCCAAAGCTCTGACCTATCTTTTGTTGTTTCTTTAAAAACCCCAGTTAAATTAGGTTTTAGTTCATTATTGATCTTAGAATGATCCAGAAGCTCAACACCAGCAGGCCCCTTGAACATTACTGTTACATTAACCAATTGAGCAACATCAGCACAGTTGAGAACCAACTTCAAAGACCTTGGGAGTTGAGATATCCATGTGATCATCTTTCTCTTTTAGGAGAAACAGAGTAGCAATATTTTGTTTGCATGTTGCTGTGCCAAAACACATATGAACAGGCCGTAGCATGGAGAAACTCCAAGAATGGCAGGCCCAACAATATGTGTAAGATGAATGTCACCAAAGGGAAGCATGTGAGTCATAGTAAAAACTCCCACTTGTCACATCATTGCACCTCCTCATTACAAAAGCTTAGATATTATACACACCATAGCGCCAGAGCAACACATGTATATGTACAAACTCTATTCGTGCCACTTGTCAACCCACCACACCTTCCCATAGCAAAGTTAGAGCATGACACTCGAGATCACGAGTGAACACTACATACTCCTAGGTCAAGTCGGTGAAAAAGAATTGCAAGATTTAACTCTATGGAAAGTGTTTGAGATCCTCATGCATGAAACTTGATGTGAGATCTACCACCTACTAACCCAATGTGCCTCCTCATAGCAAGGCTCAAGTATAACACAAAAACGAGCGAGCGAGTGCCATGTGCATCAAGAAATCATCACCTAACTTTGAGTAATTTTACACCAATTGGTAGTGTAGAATCCCATATTTTCCTAGATCAAGCCAAGCATCCAATGAGGCACAAGATGCTAGGCTAGTAGCTTATACCATTCTCCCCTTGAAACCTACTCCAACAACCCTCTTGCCATTGGGGTTTACTACATGAGTCTGCGCGTGACAACCATTAATCCATTTGAGAAAAGTGATAAGATTGTTTCTTAAGAACCCTAACCACACCAAGATTTGGTAATTTATTTGCCTCAAAGTTGGGTTCTCTATATTTGTGTTTCACCACATAGAATTGAAACTTCCTCAATAGATCAATAGCTCTCACCACCAACCCTTACAACTTCTAATTTAAAATCTTACCCTTACTGAGATTACTTATCACCAAAGAAAAATTGCCTTCCACTTAGATGCTTTTGAGCCTAATCTCTTGATAGAATTGAAGCCCATGTATCATTACCTGTAGTTTTTCTACATTATTCTTCCCTCTAGAATAGGGGCTGAAAGTTCCCCCACTATAAACCCTTTCCAATTACAAATTATGCATCTTGCACCCAACCTTCCTGGGTTCCCTCTTGATGCCCCATCGAAGTTCAGTTTGACCCATGACTAAGCTAGAGGCCTCTAAATTTCCTTGGAGTGAAGTTCTTGTTGTCTTGTTTCCCCTTGAATGCCAAATTTTGGGATCTTGAGGCCAAACCACCAAAGTATTAGTTTCACATCCCATTCTGTGAATTTCAAATTTTGAGGATTTATTCTTGAAACCCTACTATTCACAACCCTAGCTATGACTGCCCCCACCTTATTTTGAAAGGATGATAAATATTCACTTCCTTACCATGGAATATTCTCTTGTTCCACTCTTTCCATATCTCCTAAATAAGAATATATGGGATAATTAGCCATATACACGAATACATCACTTTCCTTTTTAATAAGGGCCATGATTTGAAAAGGGACAAAATATCATTCGGGAGGGAACCTACCCAACCCAATTTCACACATAGCCACTTCCAACACCTCTGAGGAAAGGGGAAACCAAACAACAGATGATTTTCCTCTTCCTCACTTGATTTACACATTACACACCACGACAGGCTATGATATCCCATTATGCTAAGCCTAATTGCTATCAAAATCCTTCCTTGGATTGTGGTCCATGAAAAGGCCCTGAATTTCTGAAGGCATCTATTTTCCCAACACGATTTCCATGGGAGTGAAGTCCTACAATCTTGCTTCCCTAGAACCAAGAAACCGTCCTTAATATTATACTACCTCAAACTAGCAACAGTCAAAACCAGCCTGTCCCTACCCTCTTAGATAATTATAGTTTTGTCTTTGAGAATTGATTGTAGCTTTGAGGTTTCAATGACTGGAAGATTGAGCCTACTAAAGTACTTCTATTACCATATATGAATCCCATCAACACTATTTATTTCTAAGTAATCTCTCACATTCATCCCCCAAAGCTACATGAGTAGACCTTTTGTATGCTACATGTCTGCCAAACTATCAATTATGAGGTACCCCCCATAAGTCTTCCCAAAAAAAAGCAGTGTTGTTGTCATGTATATCCCAAGATAAGAATTCTATTATTAGCAACCTAAAATCCACCATGAAATTCCAAATTCTTGAACCTTTAGGAAGTGTGGTGGTAGTGAAGATGCTACTTTCAATGTTATTCCCCAGGAATTTATTTTGAGTAATCTGGGCCCATTTTGACTTCTCTCTATGTATAGATTCTAGACCAATTTGGCCACTAAGGCCTTGTTTTGTCTCAATAGATACCTTAATCATGTTCCCCCAACCTCCTTTTCTTTACAGATCCTATCCCATGCAATGAGCGCAAATTTTTTCTTGTTTGCATTTCCTTTCTAGAAGAAATTCCTCATATTTTGATTTAACTTGTTGATATCTCCCCTTGGGTAAAGAAAGACATGACAATAAATAAATAAGAGTCACAAAAATAACATCCTTTAGCATAACTAACCTGCTAGCCCATGAAAGCCACTGTCCCTTCCATGATGACATCTGGTTGTTTACCTTGTTTACCAAGGAGTCCCATATCTTTTTGTATCCCACTCCTTTTGCTAAAGGAAAGCCTAGGTATGTGCATGGTAATAGACCTTTCTTGAATCTCAATACTCTGAGGATCTCTTGCTCTTTGTGCAGGGAGTGTGAAAAAATTAGACTTTCAATTTCACTTCACTCACCTCTTGGCCATAAGCCTTTGAATAGAGATCCAAAATTTCCTTTAGCTTATGAGCTTCACAACATTTAGCTACCCTAAAAATCATAGTGTTGTCTACAAATTATTGATGGGTTACATTAGACACATTGCTCATTATTTGAATTCCCTCGGTCTTCCCAATGCTTGCTGCTACACTAATTTCCCTTCCTAGAGCCTCAACCATAATGATAAATAGAAAGGGTGAGAGGGGGTATCCCTGTCTAATTCCTTTGGATACCTCAAAGAAACCTTCTAGAGTAAAATTTGGGGCTAGCAATACAATTAAAAACCCAATTTACCTAGTTCTTGTCAAACCCAAATGCCAACAACACCTTGCAAAAGAACCTCCAATCCACCTGATCGTTTCTTTTTTGATATATAGTTTTAGTGGCATGCTTTATTTTCAATTTTTTGAATATAATGAATGGCTTCTTGCACAATGATGATCCCCTCCAAAATTGACTTTCTAGGTATGAACCTTGATTGCTATTTAGAGATTAACTCTAGCATATATTTTTAAGTTTGTTTACTATTGCTTTCACCATAATCTTGTACAAAGTGTTGTAAAGAGATTTGGGTTTGAACTCATGTAATGAATATGACTTCTCATTTTTTGGGATCAAAGCAATGAAGGTGTTATCCATCTCCCTTAGAACCACTCCCGAGCTCCTCGAGTCCTCTATGGAAGCAACCACTTCACTACCCATGGTGCTCCAATATTTTTGAAAGAAGTGAGCCAAAAAACCTTCTAGTCCAAGTGCTTTATCTAGAGGAAGTTGGAAGGTTGTAGCCTTGACTTCTTCTACCATAAATTTTCTCATCAACATCTTGTTTTTCTCTCCATCCACCAGCCTTGGGATAAATTCCAAGAGTTGTTTTTGTGCTACAAGACTTGATCCTTCTATGTTATTTAACAAATCTTTGAAATAAGTGATTTATTCTCTAACAATTCCTTTAGGGGACTCAATAATTGCGCCATTAGCTCCCTATAAGCTTATTATTTTGTTAACTTCTCTTCAGGCCTTAGTGCTATTATGGAAATATTTGGTGTTCTTATCCCCATCCGACATCCAAATCTCCCTGGATTTATGTCACCAATACACTTCTTCTTTTGCTTGCACCTCCTCATACTCTTTGAGCAACTCCTTTTCCTTCAGGAACCTTTTGTTATCCATTCCTAAAGATAATACCACTTCATTTAGCACTGTTAACTCTTCCTCTAGCCTGCATTTGGATTCAAATAAGTTTTTGAAGTGGGTCTTGTTCCATTCCTTTAGTTGTTGCTTGAGAAGTTTTAGCTTTGACACTACACCTAACATCTTGGTGCCCTCCAACAGGATGTCAATCAACCTTGGAATATTTTTATCCTTTAACCACATGTTTTTGAATTTAAAGGGACACCTAATGGGTCCCTTTTCACCCATTATTTCTAATTTAATGGGATGGTGATTTGACCCTGATTGGGGTACAATACTACCTTCAAGAGTAAATGAAAAAGTTCCCAACTCTCCTTTAAACAAAAATCTATCTATGCAATATGGCTAAAGCCCAACCTCCTATTCATCCATGTGTATTTTTCATTTATCATCTAAATTTTAAATAGATCATCCCCTCTTACAAAATTCTTAAAATCCACTTGGGATTGGTACTTTCTTTGCATACCCCCATCTTATCCTCACTATGTAGGATTGTATTGAAATCGCCCCCTAAAATACAACACTTAGGGGATACCCTGCTTCAAAAGATACTAAGCTCTACCCATAATTCCCTCTTTTTGATGCAACTTGAGGGGCCATATATATTGATTAATGTGAAGACCAAGTTTGATGATAAACTTATCACCTTGCAAGCTAACCAATTACTATTTCCTACTATCTTTTCTAGATAGGCTACTTGGGGCCTCCAAATCATAAGCAACCCCTAAGAAGCTCCTACAAATTCCACTTTATCAATATTTGAAACTTTGAACTTATTCTTAAACACTTCCAATTCTGTATTATTTAATTTCATCTCCTGGATTATGAGGACATCAGCCTTTGATGTCTCCATGAGGCACCTTAGAAGACACTTTTTGTTAGGGGTGTTTAAGCCCCTAACATTCCATGTTATAAGCCCCATGCTTCCAAGGGAAGGGTACCTCCCTTCCCTGATCTTAGCATCATGGTGACTTTTTGCTGGCCTTCTGCATCACCATCAATAACTCTCTTTTCTATGTTTGACAACCTACCTTTCCTCCTTCCTTCACAGTAGTCAGGTTTCTTCGTAGCCTTGTTCCTTGACTTTAATTCCATCTTCCCAGGAGTCATCAGGGTGGATGGGGGATCTACATTAACTTCTAGCAGAGTTTCCCTTTCTTCAATCTCCCATACCTCACCTTATTCTAAAGGGTAACTATCCTTTAGAACTTGACCCTTCAAGCTGCTGCAATCACCATCTCCCATATCTGAATTCGGCGCTTCTTCCACTACAAGAGTTGCATAGATAATCACTTCACATCCAACTTCCATAATTTCATCCAACCCTGCAACTTCCTCCCTATTTCCTTCTTCCTCTTGAGGGTTTAGGTCCATCTTGAAATCCCTTCTACATTCTCTACTGCAACCTTAGCCTCTTCCTCTGTAATCTCATACCCACCAATCTCTTGATGGGCCGCTTGCTCTATCTCCTGACCATGACTTTCCTCATCCATTGGAACTACCTTGCTAAATTCATAATTTTTCTTCCTGAGTTAGAAGAGCAACCCCCATTATGTTCCATTGTCCTATTCATGATGTTGGACTTTGGGAAAGTAGTAACCTTACTAGATGTGAAATCCCATTCTATTTCTTGGTACAACTTTCCCTCCTCTATGATAATCCCTAGCTCTTCTAAACGTGAACTACCTAGGATAATTTCCACATAGATTCTTACCCAGGTCTTTGTTTCTCCATGAAGTAGGGTTTTATCCACCCCAATATAAGTGCCCAATTGATTCCCTATCAGGCTTAAGACCTCCTCATCCCAATATTTTGATGGAAAGTTATGTAGATTTACCCATGCTTTCATTCTATCCAATTCATGTTTATGGGGGTTGAAATTTGGTTCCCACTCTTTGATGTAAAACCCCATCTCATCAATTTGTAGGAATTTTTCAAACATGATGCTTTGCTTCAATTGTGGTGATGGGCATAAAACTAGAAGAAAATTATAGGCCAAGAATTTAATACTTACCTCTTTGCTCCATTGGTTTCTTTTCCAATCTACCATTTTCTTCATAGGACATCCACCCCTCCCCACTTTGCAAAGAAAGTGTGCTCCTTCAACATGTCTTTAGAGTTTCACAAGGATTTATTTGGGATGACCATTTCCTTTCCATTTCTTCTAGGCTCATCAATTACTTGATCCCTTTGCTAGAAACATTAGGATCTCTTGTCACTTTAGAATTCTCTTGTGCACCTTCTTGAGTCTACTCCACACGATCTCTATCCTCAGATTCTGACCTCTATTCAAGATGTTTCCATTCACTTTAGCAACAAAGTGGGAAGTTTTCCTGACCATGCTACCAACCTTGTGTGCTTCCTAGAGTTCCACTTCAGGTGCTTTCCCTTCCAATGATTTAGTTGAGCTTCTAATATCTTGCCATCGGTTTTCCTCAGGAACCCATATCTACCCCCTTAGTAAGCTCCTTGAGTGTAGGCCTAGAAAAATTCATTGGTTTCCTAGGGGGAGGCCTTTGATCATACCAATAGTGGGGTGAAAAATGTGCTTTCCTATGATCTGCACTGAGGTGACTCCAATATATTCCCACCATTTTTACTCCCCAAGTGTGACCCCTATTGTTTGAGTGAACCTAGGGCCTTTTAGAGGCCTCCAACCATGGTGTAGGTTGAAACACCTATCGATTCTAGTGTGTAGGAACATTTTTTCCTAGCAGGATGTCATTGGATCTAGTGGCATGACAACAATATGACAAGCTTTGATTTTTCCATCCTACCTGGCCCGTGCCCACTCCAACACTAACCACCTCTAGTTTTTTCTCCATGATGCTGACCCTCTATCGAAGTTGTTATATCAATTATTCCTACTCTACAAATGCTACCCATGATTCTTCTTTGCAATTGCTACCCACAATATTTCTCCACCTGCCATTTTTTTAAAAGGTTACAAGTCTTATTTCATCATCATTAGGTTATAGTAATTCTTATTAGAAAATAATTTTTCATTTATATTTTATTTTACCTAAGTGCTATCCTATCTATGTGAAAAAAAATGTTACTTTTTCCATATCCCAAGGGATTCATACTTGAATGGTATGTTCATAGGTTTGTGTATAATATTCATGCTTACAATATAGCCCATTATTTTATAATTTTTCAATATTAGTGATTTTATGTCAAATAGATTCATATAGGGCTATTTTGGTGAGGTACAAGTTGCATGTGTAAGAAAATATAAGGAAAATCATCTTAATAAATATAATCAACTCATATTCATGGGTGTATATACATGCTTGTCCATATTTTCTATTAGTGAGGTATAGTGAGCTTATTCTAGATTGTTGTTAGGGCATGGTAGTCAAAGCCTCATTCCAAATTTTATCCTATCGTAAGGGCTCAAGAGGGAATACCCCCTAGATTCTACTTTATGAAGAGGAGGATATATCCTAATCCCACACATTGGCCAAAAAATAGTCCTCTCCTTGTTGATGTGTTCTCTTTTCCCAAGATACCTTAGAGACCAACCTAAAGATAAGAGAAAAAAAGAGCATTAAAAAACTACTTAGAATCATTCAAATAAATGAAACCTTATACCTTATTTACCTTTCTCCTTTGATTGATATAGAAGAAGAGCTACACCCAAAGCTCCACTTGATTTTCTCACTAATATGTAGGATTGATTTCGATGGAATAATTTAGATTGCTCAATAAACCAACATAATAGCAACATAAGGATATTATTGATTATCAAGAGGGAATAATTTATTTAACATGAAATCATGTTATGAAAATAAAGGAAATGGCATCAATTTATAGATTTTGAGTGGAAGAAATATAGAGTTGGAATGTAAAGTTGATGAAGGGCTAAGATTTCATGAGAATTAATTCATGTATTGGGAGTATAGTAATGTGAAAACTATCACAAGGTGGAAGAGAGGAATTTATTTAGGTGAGACAAGTGTCCATGGGGTGTAAGAGTGGGTGTGATCACACATGTGTAAGAGGTATGGCGACTACACATGTGGTAAGATCATGCTCACACATGCGTGAGGATCAAGAGGATTCAAGCTTATATAATTGAATGTTCACACATGTGTGACAAAGGGAGTGAGTTGAGGTGGCATTATTAGATGATGACAAGTTTGGAATGTTAAGGATTAAAAAATAGAGGAAATATTAGTGGGGGATAATTAGGCTCAATTAATTAATTAAGCAAGGTAGGAAGAAAAATGGGCCAAGGTTATTTAATTAATTTGAATTAATTATCCTTAGGGAAGAAGTGAGAAGGGTAATTAATTATGATAAGAAGGATTTTTTTTTAGACTGCAAGAATTGATTGAGTATCCGTCCCCCTATAAACTGCAGTGCACTTGGTAAACTTTTTTCATGTGACTGGTGGCGTTGACGCGACACGCCCTCTGATACCATGGGTTTGGGGGGAGACTATACCTCGTGACCTCTTTCCTACAACAAGATGCTTTAGTCAATTGAGCTAGGTGCCTCACCCCTATGATAAGAAGGACTAATTAGATAATAAATTATTTATTTAATTAATTATAAGAATATATCAAAGCGGTCAATTATGGGGGTAATTAATCACATAATTATGTATTTAATTAATTCTAAAGTGAAGAAAACAATGAATTGGGTGTTAGGGATGAATTTTTGGGTGTCTATATTTTCCCCCTCTTTAATACATTGTTTTGATTATAAGGGAAAAATAGGTTTTGAAGCCTGACCCAAAACCCTTTACAACTATAGATACAAAATACTGCTCAAAAGATGAAACACTAAACTATCAACAACAACCATTAACAAAAACATAGAAAAATAATAGGAAAGAAACCAAGACCCAACAACAACGAAACAGACACAAAAAACACAAAGAACATGACACTACTTCATGCTTCTTAAGGTGTTGGCCACCTCAAGTTCCTAGTTCCTATGGAACCCAATCATGTCCAATAATTCTTTTTTCTCGTCCTCAAAGGACTTCCTCCAGTCACCCACCCCTCTAGCAACAGGGCCTTTAGCATCATCCTTTCCACCTTTTTTCCCTTTTTCTTTAGCCACCTACTCCTTCCCCATCAGCTTAGAAAAATACAAAGTTGGTACTCTCTAAGCTCACTGATCTTGCAAAATAGGACCTCCAAAGAGTCCACACTATTCTTAACAAAAATATGAGAGGAATTATGCAATTTCTTGATATCCTCATTGATCTCCAACACCTTGGCCTCTAAATCAGCTAGGTGCTATTCACATAAGGACTTGAAATCAGTGAAAGAACATTCAAGATCAACAATTCTATCAATCAGAATATCTAAGGTAGATTCTTTCAAAATATTTTTCACATTCTATTTCAAACCCCTTATTTTGATGTTAAACGTGTTGAATTCTTGTAGAGTCCATTTTTCCAATTTGAAAGTACTAGTGGCCCCCTCCCTCTCCATTTCAAGGAGCTCAAACATTGAGGTGGTATCATCATTAAGATAGGAGATGTCCTCCGACAGGGGGTTGACCTTAAGAGGCTCTAGTTTCGTATGCTTTTACTCAACACCCTCCTCCTCCTGCACAGGTTTCTCACCAACAGGTTCCACATTTGGTGTGTCTCGAACAAGGGAATCATCAATTTCCACCGTCTTCTCCTCAAGAGCCTTCTCATTGCATTGCTTCATGGTATCCTTTACCACATATTTTTTGGCTTGTTTCCTCATCTTGGTGATGTGCTTAGAAGCCCTTCTAGGCTTCTCCTTGGCCTCCATGATCACAACATTCTCTTGTAAACCTTCCTCCTTACCACCTGCCTCATCATCAACCTGACCAATATCCACAACATCTCCCTTGGACTTGGAATCCCCAGAACCCACCTCCATGTCATTACCATCAAATTGAGACTTCGACTCATGAAGAATAAGTCGCTTGGTTGCTCATTTTCATTTAGGGATACCCTTCTTTCTCTTCTTAGAAGGGGTAGCCGTAGGGGATGTAGACTCATCCTCACCATCTTCATTCCAGTCCTCTTCCTCCACCACGCTGGTATCTAAACCAAATGAGCTATACTCATCACTTAAGGTCTTCTCCTTGCCCTTAATTGAGGAGGCATGAATTAGGGCTTTAACATGCTCTATAATTAACAATATTAGGCCTTCATGAAAGATTGGTGCCCTCCTATTTTTCAAGTGTGCATACAAAAATACCTCCATGGAGGACAAGAGAAAGAAAGGAAAATAAATAAACATCCCATGCCTAAAATGATTTAAAAGAGTAAAATGATGGGCAAGGATTGTAGTGAACCTGCCTTCTAGAGTCACATACTGCATGATAGTTTCTGCTATTTCTGCCCAAATCTTCTTGAGAGACTTCCTCTCATAGCCTCAAGCCTCCATCCTGATGAGTTTTTTCTGCTCATCTTTAAAAAATTGAGCCATTTCCTCCCCATTTTTCTTCTTATCTTTGAAGAACTTGTGACCAACCATAGGCAACCTAGTCACAGTAGCTATAAGATCCTCATTGATGTCAACAACCATTCCCTTAATTTGGAGTTTACGTTTGTTCCAACATGAAACAAACTCCACCGAAGCATTGGGATCATGACCATGAAGCCTTTCTAGGAAAGGCATAAAATTCCCATGTTGGAGGATCCTCCAAATTTTCTTCTTTCTCAGTTTCACATAAGAATGAGGATCAATTCTACTTTGGTTCCCCCCATCATCACAAAGACTAGTAGCAAAAAACCCTGGCAAGAAGTGTTCGATTAATAGCCAACAAGCTGAGTGATACCCAGAAAACATGCGAGTATAAAGTCAATAATATGCTGGTAAAATAAATCCACCACATAAACTCATCCAAATCCATGATTTCACATTAGGATCTTAGCTTCCTCGGGAAGGAGAGAGTAATCCTCCCACACTCTATACTCATTAACTCTAAAAAATTCATTAGCGAAAAAATCTGCTAATGAATTTCCCTCTTGGTAAATGTGAGAAACATGAGTTTCTTGACAAGACCTCAACATCATAATAACATCTTAATCAAATGATCGACACTCCAACTAGTCTTATGGGTTCCACGTAGGTAGTTGATGATGTTTAACAAGTCTCCTTCCACCCATAGTTTAGAGTAACCCCTATCCATAACAAATTTAAAACTTATAAATGCAACCTCCACCTCAACACACCAAAAGGGGAATAAAAGAAGTGCCCAAATGACCACATGGAGATATATACAAAAATAATAAAAAGGGTGGAAATGAGGAGCCAAAATGGTGCAATAAGATAATGAATGGTAGTTTGGAGGTTTAAGGGCCATTTAGAGGTCATGATTAGGTGATAAACTAAGCCACAACTATGTTGAAGAGTGCCATTAAAGGAGGTATGATGAAAATGATGGAGGAGCTAGTTAAAGTGACAAAGTAGTTTAGGATTGCATATGGTGAAAGAAAGAAATTTAATACCTAGGATGAGTAATAGGTAGTGATGGATAGGATGATGTCACATAATATGTGCATTTATTATACCAAGGATAGTAAGCAAGTATGGAGGAGATGGAAATAGTCATTTGAAGGCTCAAGATATTGTGATAGCATTAAAGGACGGAAAGTGCATGCAAGGAAATATTCACATTATATCTTAGGGATATTTGAGCATGCAATCAATAGTTATGGAGCAAAAAAAATATTTTAAGGTTGGCATAAGTTTGAACACTCAAGAATTTGGGTAGAATCCAAGGAAGAGGCATGTAGAGAAGAATATATTTTGGAAGAGTGAATGATAATTTAGGAGATGGTAGGGAGTTGATGTGATGTTAGCTATAGACAAGAATAATAGGAATAATATGGGAAATATAAAGGGGCATAAATAAGCACATAAATAGTCTAACGAGTGAAGGAAGAAAAATAGTAGCTAAAAGAGGTTGGTTAGTATTGACTAAAAAGGTAAATTGGTTGAGACTCCAAGGATGGAGTGTTAGAGGGAAGGAAGAAGTAGTATAAAGTTTAAAGATAAGGATGAGAGAGAGATAAAATGGAGGATATAAAGGAATAAGAAGAGAGTAAAAAGTACACAAGAAAGTATATGTCAACCAACAAGGGATAAGAGGGAGAGGTGGAATTTGGTAATAAATGGGGAAATGTTATAGATCATAGAGGTTGAGTAAAGATAATGGAAGAGAATAAAATGGCCATAAGTATCCAACAAGAAAGGAGGGACCATGATTAAGAAAGATTAAGTAGGAGAGTACATGTGAGATTGACTAAGAAGTGTAACAAGAGAAGGGGAAGTACACACATGAGATTAAATTATTATTATGGTGAGAGTAGGTGAAGCTACAAATAATAATCATGAGAACAACAAGTTTCCTAAAAGTAGAAAGAGTATGATTGTATTTGTGCAAGAAACAAGGTCATAAAATTTATGGGTTAATAGAGAGTGTGCATAGTCAAGGAACTAAGTGTACATTTATTAGGGTGTGGATAGGGGAAGCAAAAGCCCCTACATGTATTCAAGTGTCAATAGGGGAAGCAAAAGCCCCTACATGTAAATAATATAAATATAAAATATATTATTTGTGTTTTTTGTTTAATGTTGTCTAATGGGTGTACTAGGTATGTAGGGAAGATATCCATTGCTATTTGTAGTGGTTGTAGGTGGGTGACCTAGTCTCATGCATAAGATATCATAAAGTATAAATTGCTACAAGTTGACCTGTATTAAAAGGGAGAACCCTAATTTACTTTTCTATAGCTATACATGGGGTTCTTGGGTAAGCGAATCAATGTATAGGGTTTGAAAAGTATCAACTAGTATCAAAGTGCTCAAATGGGGTAGCTTGTGTTATTCTAGTTGAAAATTCCATCTTATATAGATGCCTTAATTATAAGGAATAAATGTATTGAAAAAAATCCTATACTAATATTGAGGAGTGTTATATAAATAAATTTAAATACATAATCTAAAACAATTACAAAAAATAAAAAAATATATTCATTTATAGATAAATAATGTAATTGTAACATAATGATTTACATGGATTTTTTTTCAGAGAAAAAAACCCACTCCAAAACCTACAAAATGTATTATCAAATTTGAAAGAAGATTACAACACACTTGTAGTGCAAGTGTTTACATGAGTAACTCACTAGCATTCAAATACATAGTAATTTTGGTAGCATTATAGCAACAACTATGTACCTAAAAATTCTCATGTCAAACTACAACTCCAACAATTAATTTATAAGCAATAAGAACCTTGGAAACCATCAATAGTTTTAGAAAATAGTGTGAAAGAAACCTCTAGAGTGGTATGGAACCCAACTTGGATACCAAATCCCAATGCTCCCTTTGAAGATTCCTCATCAGGATAAAATTAGTAAGTTAAAATTTCTTCTTACAATTGTCATAATGAATCATAACCTCTCACCCAAAATGGGCACCCAATTTCACAACTCTCAATAGATCATGAAAATGTAATCACCTATAATAAAGTTTTCCAGGATTCCAAAGTAACCTTTGTATTACAAGATATTATGTGTCATAAGATTATGTCATAAAATGCCTCTAAAGAGGGAAATCCATATTTTCTATGGATATAAACCTTAATTACATATTTCAACATCCATTCCAAAACACTAACACTCAAAAAATATGTCATCTCAAAATACAATCCCCCATTTTCATGTGAGGCTCATTAAAATAATTATAAAATATAATAAATTTATAATTAATTATGAGAAAATGACAAATGATAAATAAATAATTCTAGGAACTTTCCAAGGTTGAGATACCTTAATTCCCAAAATTCTCCCACTTGTCGAATACATTGCAAGAGTTAAAATGGAAAATATCAAGACCACAGTCTATCTACTAGGGGCTAAGAGACCCATTAATTTGTCAAACACCATTTGAATTTATCTATGCTCATGAGCTTGGTTAATGTATCTAAAACATTCATCAAATTTTCTACCTTTTGTAACTTTAACCTTCCATCTTTGATGATCTCTCTCAAAAATATTATATTGCACATCTATGTGCTTGGTCCTCACATGAAATTTTGGGTTATTTTATAAATAAATTACACTAGGATTATCATAATAAAGAGTAATTGCACCCCATTTTTGCTCAATATCTGAACACAAACTCTTAAGCTAAATGAATTATTAAAAGACATAAATTTCTACTATATACTCAACCTTTATAATGGAAAAATAAACCACAAACAATTTTTAACTCATCCATCTTATTGCACCAGTGAATAGACTAAACACATACTTGCAAGTTACTAGATATTTTGATATCAACAGTACTTGCCTAGTCCAATTCCATAAATCAATGAATATCAAGAGAATACATATCTCTTATAAAATTTTCATGATAACATAATGAATATTCTAGGGTACCTCATAAACATCTAAAGTCTCTCTTAACATCATCCCCATAAATCCATCTATAATTAGACATAAACATGTTGAGAACTCACATTGCTTGAGTAATGTCTAGTATAATATAGACCATAGTATACATTAAACTTTCAACTATACGTTGGTAAGGTATTATGCTCATGTCTTCCATTTCAGAAGGATATGTGGGGAATTGTATAATAGATAACTTTATTTTTAATGTCATAGGAACACACAATGAGCTACAATCCTACATGTTAAACCCATGCAGAAAAGAATTGGAATACTTAATATGGATAAGCCATAGGTTTTTGTGCTCTCTATCTCTTTTTATTTCCATCCCAAGAATGTGTTTAGCTAAACCTAAGTCCTTCATGTTGAATCTAGTTACAAATTGAGCCTTTAGTTATAAAATCAAACCTTTCCCTTCACTAGTTAATAACATTTCATCAAAATTTAAAGTAATAATTATGAAAGGATCACCTAATTTATAATGAATAAAATTATTTGATTTATAATGCTAAAATATCAAATTCAGCAAATATGTATCAAAATTTTGGTATCATATTCTAGGACTCTGTTTTAGTCCATGCAAGGGTTTCTTCAAATTGAAAACCAAAATTTCTTTATCTTAAACTATGAAGCAATATAGCTATGTTATTTAGATATCTTTCTCCAAATCACCATGAAAGAAATTAGTTTTTACATCTCGTTTTTTGACCTCTAAGTCATAATCTACAACAATAGAAAGCAATAGTCTAATAGATGTCATTATTACAATAGGTTTAAAAATATATACCTATGAATTGATAATATGTGGCCATGGATATTTCATTATAAATTCAATTCTACTAAGGAGCACAATGCAAATTTTTAAGGTGCTCCTTTGTTTATGGGTTTTAGTGCTTTGTTCCTAAATTTTGATCTACACAATTTGAACCAAGGGTGGATGTGGTCAAAGAAGTTTTGGTTTGGGTAAGTCTTTTATTTCTCCCACTACATCTTTGGAACAACCCCTCATTAGAGCTAATTGGTAAATTTCTAGATTAGATTCCTCTAAATCTCTTAGTTTTGCATGTGTTTATATCTATGTGAAAGTTAATCTTAAAAAAGGCCTCTTAGGATTTATTGGTTAGATCATTCCTAATGAGTGTAGCATGAAGGTACCTTTGATTCTTAATTTTATAAACTTGATTATTCATACATTCAATATTACTATTAATTACACCTAGGTACAACATTATTAACTAAACTAGCATTGCATCATAAAAGAAGAATCATTCAAAGATAAAGGTAACTTGATAGACTATAATTTGTGGAGTTAAAATAGTATTTTTTTATTCATAAATATAAAATTAGACAGTAATACTTTCAATCTTTAAACTTTGATTCTTACCTTAAAGAGATTGATATTCATGCATCCAATTAATTAAACTAATATTGCATGATACTACAAATACAACTTATTAGAAAATATAAAATGTTTTAAGACGCTGTCACTTGAAATTACAAAGGTATAATTTTCATTCACTCATAAGACTCTAGATAATAACACTCTCAACATTCCTCTCACATCACATTCGAGAGATGTACTGAATTAGAAAAGCATGTTGAAATGATTCTCTTCATCCTTGGCTATACCCACCTAATAACCTACATCAAGACTGAATGGATAGATAGTCTTCCTCATATTATGGAGGGTTGTGTTTTTATGTTGAAAGTAATCATGGCTTTAGCTGGTGCCCCAAATTCTTCTGTAGATTCAAGGTTGTTCTTATCATTATCAGAACTACAAGTGGGGAGAATTTCTGAGCTAGTAAAAGTGGCAAACTTTGTGTCCTTCACTTTGCCCCACAGAACACCATACAATCCTATTACTATCACCACTCCTCCCACCACGCTGCATTCAATTTCATTCAATTAGATCAACAAATGTAAAAACAATTGCATAGTACATTATATATATATTTTTATTCAAGCAAAAAATAGCTGAAAGACAAACCTGCCCAAATATATGTTTTGATGAAGAATAATGGAGTCCATGATTGCTGAAATTATCATAGTCAATGGAATGAATGCAGTAGCAAATACAGGACCCTTTATCTTCATGCATAGACCTTGCACATAATATGATATTCCAGAACCCACCACTCCCTGTATTCATTAATAACATTAGACTCTATACATTAGCATACAAATACTTTGAAAGACTAATATAAAACATCTATGTATCAAAGCACTTTTTGTTTGTGCCTGACGTTTAAGCTGGATGATATCAAAGTGCTATAAATATATGAGATGGCTGGGCTTAATAATGAAAACTCACAGAGTAAATGACAGTAAGAAGATTCATGTCAAATCCGATTGCCCACGCCGAAGGACGTCGTTCAACAACTAAGGTGATTGCAATAGACTGTAAAGTGCCCATCAAGCATATTAAGGTGGCAAGCGAAAGTTGCGCAGAATACGTTTTAAGTACCGAAGCCTGAATTCAGTGATTCATTGGATTAGACCATAATTGAACATGCATGTTTCAGTTTAGTATTAACGATGCGAACAAGTGGTGTTAGTTACCTGAAGAACAAAGAGGGAGGACCAAGCAAGTGTTGCAATAATTAAACATAGGCAACCTTTTATCATATCACTATTACTATCATGAGAGGTAGCAGCGTTTGAGGAATGATGATGATTGTGTGAAGACCAAGGCATGGGAAGAAGAGCTCCTTTGTACAAAGTCATCAACATTGCACCACCAACACACACTAGTGTTCCCACTATCTTTGCTTGACTGCGTATCTCTCGAATTTTTATTCTCTCCACTCTAAACAATACAACACATATCCCATCTTTAATAATTTTTTTTAATATAGCAAATAGTATTACATATATTTATAGAAAAAATAAATATAAATAGTTTCACTTCAAAAGTAATTAAACACAGGCATCCTTTGAGCATATCTTTATTAGTATTATGAGAGGCAGAAGCATTTGAAGAATGATAATGGCCATGTGACGACCAAGGCATGGGTACAATAGATCCTTTGTACAATGTCATCAGCATTGCTCCACTCACACACACTAGTGTTCCCACTATCTTTGCTTGACTGCGTATCTCTCGAATTTTTATTCTCTCCATTCTAAGTAATACAACACAGATCCCATCTTAAATTTCAGAATTGTTAGATTTATAAAAATCTAGTGAGTAGTTATAACCATTACATATGTTTGTAGTCAAATGATACAATATTATAAGTTGTAAATTTGTGATTATAAATTTTCAGTATTTTAAACAAGGTGTTTCAAAGTATATGGTCTAAGGATTGTTTTTAAATATCAAGATAAAATTTGGTTAATAATAGTATGACAATTTTTATATTTTTGATAGAATGGAGTGTGAAATTATTATTGATTATTTAACTATTGAAAAGTGTGATATTTAAGTAGAGTTGACCTGACAATAATCTATTATATATAAATAGGCATTAGCGTTTTCTTAAAAAATAATTGATTTAATGATAAAAAAGTAAAACAACAATTTATCGTTTTTCCATTAGAATGCGATAATTGATGGTATAATAATTTCTTGTAGATTCCAGCCTTTTCTTTTTGACAGTTCTACATTCTATCCACACTAAAAATCTTGAACAACTAATCTATTTATCTTTGACTGTTAAACCATTTACCATTTTAATAACATTTAGAATGAATGATAACTAATTACCTAAAGATTAAAGCAATCACAAAAGTCGTAGCAGGAAGCAAGTTATTCATCGCACCACCAAAAGTAGGAGAAGTAAACTTCAAACCCAGGTAATAGAAATTCTGATCCAGTACAGGCCTGCCAATGTTCCATCATCTTCCATTAGAGGAAATCATAATAATGTATAAATCAGGAAGAAAAGGAGAAAATGGAGTCAGCTTACATACCCCAGCAAACCCAGTGCAAATATCTGACAGAATATTTGAAATGTGATTTTGGGTCGTAGCTTCCTGCAAATCATAGAGACAAAATGAAGTTATTATATATAATGGGTCTTAAAAAGAAAAAAAAACAGATGTTTATCATGGGTTTAATCAAAGAAGTAAATACCTTTCAATGAAGAAAGCAAAAGGAGCAAGAACAACTGTGGCAACAATGTGCCTATACACTACCAAAACAAAGTGACTCATTCCACCGTTAAGAGAAATCTTAGTAAGAATGGCCATCCCTGCATACCCGAACTGCAAGGACGACATTGCTATGTAAGGCCTTGCTTTCTGAAACATCTCCATTGCCATTGAAATAAGTTTCTAAGACTCCACTCCTCTAAAAGTACTAGTATTCTATCACTCCTTTACTGCTTCACTTCATAACACAATATGCGCATGTATAAGAAAGGAGGAGTATTTATAAACAATGAAAATATATAATGCTGGTACAGTCATCTAACTTAGGAAAATCTCATCACGGCATGTATTTCACCACACACAAATCGCTTTAATGGAGTAGGTTGATTTCCTAGAATTTCTTTCTCTTTGACATAACTTTTGGACTGAAAAATTATTTAAGAATTGATGGAAGGAAAAATATATTTGAGGAAAAGCAAATAGGAGCGAAGGAAAATGAAGATACGTGGAAATGATTCAGTTAGCATTTGTAGTGTCGTGAAGAATGTTGTGTACGGTTTCGACTCGCCCAATGGAACAATGAATGCTTAATGGTTGTTGTTTTCCAATTATTTCGATATAACAACGTTATACTACAAAGAAGATAATTACGAAAGATAAGCACAAATGGCAAGATAAGGAATTTTATCTTCTTTCGTCTATATAATATATATTTTTTTGGATCAAACTTTTAGTATGCTGCAGAATCAACCACAGTTTTTCTACACAAGGAAATAATTTCGTTTTTCTTTTTGGAAAGCAGGTCAATTAATATTTAATAATTTTATTCTTGGGTGGGATTGATTAGTTGGTGTTGAGTATTTGTCAGCATATAAAGGGTAAAATTGGTTTTTTGAAAGGACTTAAACTCTCTAATAACAGATAAACATAAGGTTAAATAGACAACCACCTAGAAATTAGTTAAGTAAGACGTGAAATCAGATTGTAACAATGTTAAAAACAACCATGAGACACAAAATAGAAATAGAGATTCCCTTCTAATCACTCATGTCAATAAATATTGTTCTAGAACTTAGTTCCAAAGTACTCTGGGTCCCATTACCGATTGCATTAGCTGCTTCTTTAAAACACACTTCATATTTATTCTCTCTTTGAGTTCATTAATGTTAGCCTTCTTTTTTATATTTATAGTAATTTTCATGTATGGTTGTCATGACCCTTTTTATCTGGATTTTTCCATTCAAGACAACTCAAATAATCATCAAAAGGAAGTACATATTTGATTTCATTAGACATCCCTTGATATTGCTCAAAGATTTTGGTGGCTTAAAATGGTTGCCTTTCTTGATCTTTTTGTATTTTTAGCAATAAATTTTAATAAGATCTACATCTTCTTCCTTGGGTAAGGATTTAGCTCTGAATATCTTCTGGATTGGGTTAAATTAAAATATTTTCTTTTTTTGAATTATTTCCTTTTGCACCATTTGGAGTAGATCTTCCAACACTCCCTTGCTGACTCATTTTTTTCAAAGTCCTCACCATCTTTTCCATAGACTCCCTCACAGATTAGAGTAGTTCTTGAATCATCTCTATATTTTTAGTCCTAATGACCTCTCGAAAGTAGACTTCCTCATTTCTATCACCCATAGCTTCCTATTTTCTCTTTTCCCTTTGCATGTACCAGATTTTCTTATCACTTTTCTTATGTGAACCTGCATCACCACACAAATCTACCCTACAAGCTAGCAAGATCTTGGCTCTAATATCACTGTAATCCCTTCTTAGACTTTTTAATGAAAATAAAAATTTAGAATACACACAATAACATAAATACAATCTTCACCAAATTATATCCAAACAACAATAATTATTTATATTCAATCAACATAAATAGACTTGCACAAATGACTCAAACTCCAACAATAACTTATATTGATTATGATCTGATCTCTTCAACAAAGAACTGTTATGGCAATAATCACACAACACACAACATTAACCAACAATGCTCACACTGACTCACTAAAATTTCCTACAAATCCTTGAAGCTCTAATGCACTCCTTGAGTGAGAATACCCTCAAGAACCAAAGGGTTAAATCATCCACATAAAATTTATTAAACAAAAAGTGCCTATAAAATACAATAACTTAACATGGATGATTACAATTGAAATATTTTCTTAGTTTTACATACTACCCACCCAAAAGATCAACTGTTCCACCCAGACCCAAGTTGGAGCTAATGCCCAAATTTGAATTCTACAAGTTACATCATAGGTTGTTCTTAGTGGGCCTTTTGCACATTACATCACAAGTTAGCCTTACAAGCCTTATAGTCTTTCCCATTGGAGGTTTGAAGTTTCTCCTTCATTTTGACTTGGCATGCGTCAGGCCTCAACCCTGATCCCCAACCTTCGATAGCTTCTTGGCATGCATCAGGAACAAACTTCAATCCTCGACCTCCAACAAGTCCTTGGAATTTGTTGGGTCATAAAATTGATCCTCGACCTCTGATAGATCCTTGGCATGTGTTGTGAAACAACCTCAATTCTTGACCTCTGATAGGTCCTTGGCATGTGTCAGGCAACAACCTTGATCCTTAACCTCTGATAGCTCCTTGGCATGAGTTAGGAAACAACCTTGATTCTTGACTTCCTATTGGAGGTTAGGGATCAGAGTTGTTGCTCGACGCATACCAAGGGCCTAATAGGGTTATTTCCTAACACATGCCAAGGAGCTATTAGAGATAAGGGATTGAGGTTATGGCCTGACACATGCTAAGGATTTTTTAGAGGTCAAGAATTGAGGTTGCTACCTCCATCCCTGACCTTTAATATCTCCTTGGCATGCATCAAGCGACAACCTTGATACCCAACCTATGATAGGTCCTTGGCATGCATTGGGAAATGACCTCGATCCTTGACCTATGACAAGTTCTTGGTATGCATCGGTCAATAATCCTGATCCTCAACCTTTGACAGTTGGCATGGGCCAAACAATAACTCTGATCCCTAAACTCTAATGACTCCTTGTGAAAATAGTCTTTCTTCTAATTTTGAAAAAGGGACATGACAGTGTTTGATCATCAAGCATGTAACCTTTAGAGGAAGGTGAAGCTTTCTTATTGCTCAAGGCCTAGAAAACCAAGCATAAACCAATCTCAACTCTATCTTTCTCTTCCAAAGAAATACACCATGCATTTGGATAGCCTACATCATTATCCTTATTTAAATATTTGAAATTCTCACATTCCCCTAGAAACCCCTTTCTTCTTTTTCTAAGGACCCTTAGCCTCATTGTAATTTGGACTAAGGGTAGGAAATTGTAATCATTATATGTTACTAGATTTGTGTGTGTGTATACATGTGTTTATGAATTGTTAATGAATATGATTATTAGTTATGTTATATGTAAATTTTAAAATGTTTTTGATTATGTTTTTTACTAACCCAAACTAATCCTTGATTGGTGGAATTGTACACGAGGAATATTGTTTGATTATAGGTACTAGGGTGCATGTAGGTTGTAGAGCCAATGTCATATAGGTGATAGATGCTAGGAGTTGGATGGTTTCCACCAATGGCATCCATGTCATAGATCAAGTGGCATGTAGGTGATATATGCCATTTTCATCACTTAGCTGTCTTAGGGACTGCAAGGGAAAAGGGAGTTCCTAAAGAGTAATAGGAAATTAAGATATTAGGCTAATCCCTATGGGAAAACCTTATCATCTTCTATTTTGGATAGGTGTAAACTAGATCAGTAGATACTTCCTTTGGGTTGATGGTTATTAGGTATTACCATGGGCACAATATGATGGGCTTCAATAGCATCTCTCTATGGGCTACATAATCTACTTGGATGGGGTGGATAGGGACTATTATCCATCATGGTTGGGATCAAATTACACCTAAGCTCAAATCATTAGCAAAGAAAAACTTGCCAAGAAATTGACATATCTATGGTCAAATAGCTAAAGACATGATTTCCTTATTAATGACATTTATTTTAGTAACATTGATATTTGGTGTAATATCTATATTCCTATGAGTTATAGGATGTAATAAGCTTAGAATGAGGTGGTTACGTGGTCAAACTCTAGGTAATTTTGAAATGGACCTATTTTGTTTAAACATTTTCAACTTGCTAGTTTACTATGTAAGTGGTCATATGAGTGTACTTATAAGTTGCTTTTATTTCCCTCATCTCTTTTGTGTAATGAGATAACAATGCCATTTTTTGAAAGTAATCTAGGAGGGTTACTATAGAATTTTTCTTCTTCCTAGCCCACCTCCTCTTCCCTTTCAAATACTATCTCCATGCTAATGCTACCTTCCTAAACACTTTTTCACTCAAATACATTCAACTTGTTTTAGTTATCTTATCCTCTTTCTTCGGCTTGGCTATTATCTATGATGATAATATCTACTAAGGGTCTACAACACAATCATAGTTTCATTAACATATTAAGTAAGATTTATTTATTTCATCATCTAATCAACTAATAGATAAAAAAAATCTAAGCGACTATTTTAGATTTAGACTAATAGGTTTAGTAAACGGTTTGACATAATCTCTCTCTCCCTCACTCACTCCCCGCCTCTCTCCCTTATTATACAAATTCTCACTATATTTCTAAATGTTTATATTTAATTTTTAAATCTTATTTTTTTTCTTCATAAATAAATGACTAACCTACCTCACAAAATTTTATTATTAATTAATCAAAATTATATATATATATAGTAATTTTGACAAAAAAAAATTAGATAATAAAATTTCTTAAAACCTTTCATTTAAAATAATAACTCTTCCAAATCTTTTAAAAACTAAAATACTCACCAGAAAAACCTAAAATCAGTTGCTTGTTATATTCCTTATAAAAAATATTATCCTCAAAATCAACCTCAATCTACTAAATCCGCTCATCAAATTCAAAGGATTCGAAATTCTCTATTATGCAAATCAGAAATTTAACTGTGATTTCTATAGGGTTAGAAAAGGGTATGCGATAGATGAACAAGTACAAACCAAGTACAAACCAAACCCGAATCTAGGCATGGCAAAGGCAAAGCAGATAACTTAGTAAAAAATTATAAAAGTGCTCACCCAATTTACAAATAAATCCTGAATTTTGGTCATATTAGTAATTATTGTTTGGTAAAGCTGGTGTTGAAGAGGGTTTTGAGTCTTTAGTCGATAATATCTTGGAATTTCTTTAAAGGAGGATATTGGCGAGAGCGATATGAAAAGAAAGTCTGATTGTTAATAATAATAGATTGGGTGATAGATTAGAATGTAGAATTTTGGCTCCTCCTTTTCTTGGTGATTATACTACTAGTTCTCCTCTCGAGGAGAGAACCAATTGCAATTAAGAGATAATGTATGAAAGATGTCATAAGGTTATATAGGCTGAGAAGGGAATTCAGGGATTCCTTTGGATCAAGTTCTTTGATCTTTTAAGGATAATAAAGATGAAGAGGGTCGGTTTATTGAAATTAATATTATTCATAAGTATGTTCTTAGAGTTCTAAAGGATCAAATGTGTTCGATTGAAGTTATGATGGTTTTCTTAATGACATGGCTATGAAAAAAAGTTCGTGAGGAACTTTTAGAAGAGGTTGTGGATGAAGTTTTAGAGGACACATCCTACATGGAGATATTTTAACTGTTTCTTAGTCTTCTATTATGGAAACATTTGAGAAAATATAATTTGAAAGAAAGAAACAAAGAAGGCATTAAAATAGATAGATGATGGTGCATTCATGACTATGGGGTCTTACCAGATTGCCTAGTCATGTAGCCAAAACACACACAACTCACAAAAGAACACATTTATCAAAAGATAAAACTCAAATACATTTTATTTATATGCAAGAATATGTTCTATTACAATGTCTTCATTGACCTTAGCTCTCACGCCTTACAACTTCACATATATATCAACCTAACAAGCTTTTCTATCTTTTGCTAATTTGTGTAACCCTAACCCTCTCACATTATGGAGACTTCTCTCAGAAGCTCCTACCCAAAAGCCCACTCCAAATGAGCTCAAAACCCTAATTTATAGTATCTAATATGGAGAAGAGGTGGTCACCCCATGTCTAGGCATGATGGGACATGTGTTAGGTCCTTATTAGCCTTAGAGATACACCTGTAGTAATTGTCGCTTTGGAATTTTCCAACGTTATTGGCATGATTGCAAAAAATTGAAGGGTAAGTGGATATATCCACTTGGAAAAGGCTATCCAGCCTACATAATGTACCAGCACAGATTCGTATCCGTCAGATGCCCCCGTGTTCCTCAGTCAGTGAGGTGATGTGATGCAACGATCACCCACACAAAGATGTGATGGCCTAGAAAAAGGTAGGTATTCTATTTCAAGGTAATATTTTTTAATATATTCTTATTTTTTACTATATTTTTTAATATTATATATAATGTTCTAAGTAAAGTATATTAAAAAATATAGTCCAATATATTAAAAAAAAGGAAAATGTCATAGAGATATGGAGTAGTATATTATAATATTCTAAATATAATATATAACATTCTAAGTAAAGTATATTTAAGAAGAGTATATATATTTATTACATGTATAAAAATTTAAGAATATTATATTACATTTATAAAATATTGTACTATATTATATTATATTATATTATTTTATATTTGATTAGATATTAAATATATAATATTATATTATATTTTAATATATTATATATTACATATTATATCATATATTATGTAATAATATATAATATATAGTAAAATATAAAAATAAATATAATATATCATATATATCATTTATTAATGTTATTATATATATATTCAAAATATTATATTTTAACTATATTATATAATATAATATTTTAAATATATTTTATTATATACGATAAAATATAATAAATAATATAATGTAGTATATTTATATTATATTATATAATAATATACATTTATTATTATAATATAAATACGAATATTATATGATATTATATCATATCATATCATGATATATTATATATTATATTATATTATATATTAAGTATATTATATCATATATAATATAATACAATATAATATAATATGATATAATATAATCTATTTATATAATATATAGTAAAATTAAAATAAATTAAAATATAATATATCACATATATTATAATATTATAAATATATTTTACAATATAAAATAAAATACATCTGGTCCAGATCATCCAAAATACTTAAATGATATAATATATTTAATATACAATATATTAAAATATAATATAATATAATATATTTAATATCTGATTAAATATAAAATTAAATAATATAATATAATATAGTTATTTTATAAATGTAATATAATATTCTTAAATTTTTATATATGTAATAAATATATATACTCTTCTTAAATATACTTTACATAGAATATTATATATTATATTTAGAATATTATAATATACTGCCCCATATCTCTATGACATATTCCTATTTTTTATATACTTTACTTAGAACGTTACATATAATATTAAAATAAATATAGTAAAAAATAAGAATATATTAAAAATAGTACCTTGAAATAGAATACCTACCTTTTTTTGGGCCATCACATCTCTGTGTGGGGTGCTGTTGCATCAAATCACCTCACCGACTGACAAACACAGGGGCATCTGACAGATACAAATCCGTGTTGGTGCATTTTGTAGGCTGGATAACCTTTACCATATCCACTTAGCATAGAAAGCTCCACCATTCCACTTTTTGTTTAAAAAACATAGTCATTGAGTGATTTATGGGATTTCAAGGATAATTGGATCTATCCCATTGGTGAGAAAAGTTCCACCATCAACCAAGCATGTAGGGAAATTAGGTTTAAATAGCATTGTGAAAAGTCAAGGGTCACTAGAATGTGTCCGATTCACTTAGGACATTTCACATCAGCTAAACGACCTTTGGTCATGCAAGGAAGTCAGGGTCATGAGGACAACATCCACATGACAATACAAGTTTTGCAATAACAAACTTTTTGGGGAAATGAGGAGCATTGAGAAATTATGGAAATCTAAATGTCATTAGGACATGGGAAATTGATGGTCATCAGGATGTTGGAAATTGATGGTCATTGGGATGTTGGGAAATTGATGGAGAACCAAAGGAAGTCTGGTTAAGCAAGGAAGTTTCATAGGTCTGGTAGGGGTCAAATTTTTTGTAAGCTTAATTTGCATTAACAACTGAAAAAAGACTAAAGTCCAATGGACTTAGAGGGGATTTGGTAGGCATCTAGATAGAGCTAGAAGCTGTGTACTTGTCTAAATGTAAACCAAAAATCTACAACAACATAACTTTTTGGATTTTTATTCAAAATTCTCCAAATTTGATATGTGGGTGCCCTTTTAAATCTTCTACAAAGTGATGTATTCATTTGGCCATGAACATAAATTCTTTAGAATTTAATCATCCACTTTTGCATACAAAAACAAGAAAAAAACAAACAACAAAAAACATGAAAATTATTTTTGGTTGATGAGGATTGCAAGTGAACCTGGATGCTCCCATATTAGATGAATACTTAAGAGGAGATTACTACTGAAGTTCAAGAAATTTTGGATTTAAGAATATAAGGTCTAGAAGAGTACCTAACTCTCCAAAGATATCATAAAGGTCTTTTCATGGAATGCTAGAAGCATTTAAAATAAATGGTGTTTTTTAAAACATTATACTAAATCTAGTAGTGCAAAGATTATATTATCATAGGAAATGAAATTGAGTTTAGATTTAAAAAAAAATAAATGTAGTAATAACAAGTGGGAATATCATTTTTTTAGTTCTAAAGGTGCCTTGAGAGGCCTTTTTGTTCCTTGGACTTCTCAAAAGGTTCAAGTGGACCTCATTTATTTCACCAAAATTGGACGTAATACAAAGTTCAATGTGCAAGACTTCTTACCTTTCCTTTTGAATTTTCAATATTTATGTTTGATTGATCACATTCTTAAGAAACTTATTTGGAAATTGATCAAGGATATCTTCTAGTGGATCTTAGGGAGGAACTATTTGTCTTAAGGGGGACTTTAATTCAATCATTTCCTTTGAAGAAAAGTTGGATGGGGTTACTCATGCTACTAAATCCCAATTGAATTTTCTTGGTTTAAATATTAATTCAAATGCCCCAATTGGCATGAACTACACTATAATTTTATTTTTAATTAGAATAATAGGAGATACTAGATATTAGTATCATTGCTTTAAAAATTGGATCAATTTTGTTTCTCCCCTAAATGGAAAATTTTAGATATTTGTTATAAGAGTTTGATTTTTCCTATCTCTAGTTCTGATCAATTTTTTATTTCCCCAATTTATTTGATGTAGAGCATCACTCTCATATTTTATCTGCATTTCAGTTTTGCTTCTTCTTTTAGTTTGGTGAATCAGTTTTGTGTTAATGTAATTTGTTTCTTAATGTTTTGTAAAGCTTGATGGTTGAATTTTTTGGAAAATCAACAGTTAGCAATGAGGTAATTGTTGGTGGTTGAGAGTTTGAAAGGGGGACGAGTATTTGGAGAAAGAGGCCATTGGAAATAGGGTTCGATGCTAAAAAGAACAGGGGTACTTGATCTTGGAGAGGCAATTGACGATGAGAGGAAGAAACATTGGAGTGTTTATGTCATTGGTCAACTGTGGAAAATGAAGAAGGTTTGTTTGAGTTGATAGGGGACTGCATGTAGTCAGGTTGAGCATTGAAGGCCTTATTTGTGTGTTATGTGAAGCCTCTGTTGAATGAGGGGAACACTATTTTTGGAAAATGATCAAACTATTTGTAACCATTGGAGCCGTTGAGAAATAACATCTTCTAATTTGAACTTCCTGTCATCGATTGTGAATATTCAAAGTGTTGAATTGTTATTTTTAACTTTTACTTTGAACTTTCTATAAAGTTTGTGAGGATTTGTTCATGCTTGTAATCTATGTGATTCACATTTTGTTCTATGACCAGAAAGGCTAGCCATCAAGTGGTATTAGAGCCTAAAAGTGATTGGACATTGGTGAGTGTATAAAATGCCTCCAAGGAGAATGGGTAGAGGAGGAGCCTGAGGAAGACGTAGAAGGGAACATGGTGAAGAGTTGTTGCAACATTTGATAGAAAGAATGGATGCCTTAGAAAGAGAACAAAGAAGAGGGACCCCTAATGAACTTGCAAGTGATGCTGATGACGAGGAAGAATAGGAATGAGAAGACCATGAGCGAGGACAAGGAGACCAAGAAGGTTTTGAGGAAAGGTTATTGAGGACTATCATGAATGTGGCTTCCAAACCCAAAATAGAAGTTCCTACCTATTCAAGAAGTCTTAATGGTGAAGATCTAATTGATTGGATCAATGACTTAGACAAGTATTTTGAATATGAGGGTGTAGTAGAAGAAAGGAGAGTGAAATTTGCTTGCACCAGATTGAAGGGAAACACTGCTATGTGGTGGGGCTTTGTCCAAACTAAGAGGAGAAGAAATAATAGGGAAAAGATTAACTCTTGGGATTGGATGGTGGCGAAGTTGAAGGCTAAGTTCCTTCCAGGAGATTATCAAACTAATCTCTTCAAAAGATTGCACAATTTGAAATAAAAAGAAATGTCAGTGAAATATTATACAGATGAATTTTATAAGTTGGTAATTAGATCAGGGAATAGTGAGGAAGATGTGGAGAAAATTTCCAGATATACATGAATGGTCTAAAGTATAGTCTACAAGATGAATTAAGTCTTGTGTCCCCTAGAATCTTGGAAGAGGCTTATCAACTTGCCTTAAAGTCAAAAGAAAAGTTGCAAAGGAAACAAAGTCAACAAGAGAAGAAGAAAGGAAGAGGTTTAGAGGAAGGTGGCAACAAACTAGTAGAAGGAAACAACATTATCAAGGAGAAGAGGCTGGAAGTTCTAGTGGAGTAGCCAACAATGATAGAGGAGGCTTTCAAAACAAAGGGGGTAGATCCTATGGAAGAGGTGGTTCTCAAGGTAGATGTAGAGGGTTCACTAGAAAATGCTTTAAGTGCAACCAATATGGACATAAGAGTTGGGAATGCTCTAAATCATCTCAAGGGGGACATTCCAAGTTTGAAAGAAGTAATCAAATTGTTCATGTTGACCAAGAAAGCGCGGGGTATCTTGTTCATCACAAAGAGGAACCAAAATCGGGTGAATCATTATTGCTAAAGAGGGTATTGTTGAAGCCTCAAAAGGAAAGCTAAGAACCGGTTCAAAGGAGATCCTTGTTCAAAACCAAGTGTAAGTCCAAAGGTAAATGTTGCAGACTAATCATTGATAGTGTTAGTATAGATAATATTGTTGTAGCAGAGATGGTAGAAATGTTAGATCTTAAAATAATTAAGCATCCATCTCCTTATAAGGTATATTGGTTGCAAAAAGGACATCAATTGTTAGTAAATGAGTAGGCCCATGTTGATTTTTAGATTGGTAATTATAAAGATTGTGTTCTTTGTGATGTGATTCCTATGGATGTGTGCCATCTATTGCTTGGTAGATCGTGGAAGTTTGACAGGAAGCAGTGCATAATGGAAGGGAGAACACATATACTATTGAGAAAGATGGAGTGAAACATACCTTGATGTCTATGAAGGAACTTGAAGAGGACAACAACAATAGTAGCAATAGTAAGGTAATGTTGGTCAGTGGTAAGGAGTTTCTACATGACTTGAAGAATGAGGAAATAGGATATGCTTTGGTTCTTAAACCTAGGAGTGTATTTACTACTACAAAATTTGACAATTTTTCTCTTGAAGTAGGTGATCCCACAATTATACTAGTTTACAATTTTTGGCCAAACTAGACACTGAAATAATTTTTTCTAACTAAATCTTCACTTTTGGGCACTTATAGCGGCTAAACCATGAGTAATTTTAAGATGATTAAAACTAGTGATTTGTGACATTTTGTCTGTAGATTCTAAATAATTTTTTTCAAAATTTTTGGAATCAGATTGTACTTCTTTTTCCATCTCCTTCGAAAACTAGTTTTTTTTTCATAAAACAACATTTTTAAGGAGTGACAATCATTGTATAACCCATAACTTTTTTTCCATGAAGGATAAAATTCTAATTCTTTCAAATTTAGATATGTAACTTTGATATCTAGTGCTTCCAATTGGTTAGATAGTTTTTTATTGAATATTTTTTCTTTAATCAAGTTTCAAAGGACCAAACCAATTACAATTCAGACATAGGAAAACTGTATAATGTGTAACTTTTTTTGTATGTATCGAAATTCATTTTTTTTGTTGGATCAATGACTTCAATATCTGGTGCACTCATATTTTTCAATTTTTTTTTTTGATAATCTGCTATTTTAACACATGCAGAATAGAGAGCTTGATTTTCAATGAAAAACCTATGTTTAATAAAACTAAAAAACAAATACATGATAAAACCAAAACATATTAAAATTATAGTCATTGGATAGCTCGTTCCGAGAACTACCTAATTCCAGTTGGGTTTGTGAATTCTCCTCCATTTTCATCCTCAACCCGAGTTTCGAAGGGAAAAAATTCTAATTTTTTTGGTGCCAGAGAGGAGAAAGATGGGAAAAGGGAGGTTCTAGCGAACCCCCAGGGGTTCTAGTGAACCAGGGTTCATTCCAACCCCCTTTTAAAAAGGGGTTTTAATTGTGTTTCTTGGCAGGATGGTGGGAACTTGCATTGAATGGGTTCGCTCAAACCCAGGTTCTAGCGAACCCTCTTTTGGTTTGTTCAAACCTATTAGTTCGCTCAAACCCTAAAAACAATTTTTTTTGGCATGGGGTCATTTTTTTCAACTTTTCCTTCCTCACTCCAATTGTAAACCACTTCTGTGGGTTCACCCAAGTGTAAGATATTTTGAATGAACATTTGGATATTGTTGAATCTGATTTACCTAGTGGATTTCCTCCTATGAGGAGCATCAACCACTAGATGGATTTGATTCCAGGGGCTAGCCTTCCTAACAAGGATTCTTATAGGTTGACACCTATGGAAAATGAGGAAATAAGGAAGCAAGTGGAGTACCTTTTGAAGAAGGGTTTGATAAGGGAAAGCCTAAGCCCTTGTGCTGTCCCCATAGTACTAGTGCCAAATAAAGGAGGGGAATGGAGTATGTGTACTGATTCAAGGGCTATTAACAAAATTGCTATAAGATATAGGTTTCCCATTCCTAGAATTGAAGATTTAATGGATTTTTTAAGTGGCTCCATGTATTTTGCTAAAATAGATTTGAAGAGTGGATATCACCAAATAAGAATTAGACCAGGAAATGAATGGAAGACAGCCTTTAAGACTAGTGATGGTTTGTATGAATGGCTTGCTATGTCTTTTGGATTGTCGAATGCACCTAACACTTTTATGTGACTCATGAATGAGGTTTTGAAACCATTCCTTGGTAAATTTGTGATTGTATACTTGGATGAAATTTTGGTGTTTAGTAGGTCTAAGGAGGAGCATGTTGAGCATTTGAGGCAGGTATTGAAGAGGTTGCAAGAGGAGAAGTTGTAGATAAATCTTAAAAAGTGTGTATTTATGTAGACCAAACTGGTTTATTTGGGCTTTGTGGTGTCAAAAGAGAGATTGAAGATGAGAAAAGAGAAGGTAGAAGCCATCCTTGAATGGTCAACACCTAAAAGTGTAATGAAGATAAGGAGCTTTCATGGGCTTGCAAGTTTTTATAGAAAATTTATTAGAAGATCCAATCATGTGGTAACACCTATTCTTGAGACTATAAAGGGGAATAAGAGGCCATTTGACTGGACTAGGAAGGTTGAAGAGAGTTCTAAATTTTTGAAGAAAAAGGTGAGTGAGCAGCCTATTCTTGCTTTGCCTGATTTTGATTTTTTTTTTTCAAGTAGAGTGTGATGCTAGTGGGTTGGCTATTGGGGCTGTCCTAAGTCAAGAAGGTAAACTAGTAGCATACTTTAGCGAGAAACTAAATGATGCAAAAAGTATTTTACTCTTCTTATGATTTGAAATTCTATGCTTTGGTTCAATCCTTAAAGAAATGGAGACATTACTTGCTGCCTAAAGAGTTCATTGTATATGCAGATAACCATGCTTTGCAATTTATCAATAGCCAACACAAATTGAATCAAAGACATGCCAAGTGGGTTGAGTATCTCCGAAGTTTTAATTTTATTTTGAATTATAAAAGTGGACAAATGAATAAAGTTGCTGACGCTTTGAGTAGAAACAATTTGTTATGTGAGACACAAACTAATAGTGTGGGCTGTGAAAGTTTGAAAGAGTTGTATGCAAAGGATGTAGATTTTAAGGAAGCATTTATAGCTTGTAGTGCTCCTATTTGCAAGAATAGAGAGCCATGTGTGGATTATATGATTCAAGAAGGTCTACTATTCAAAGGGAATAAATTATGCATTCCTTAAGGGTCCATGAGAGAAAATTTGTTGAAGGAGAAGCATTGTGGTAGTCTTGTTGGTCACTTTGGATAGGATAAGACTTATTTGCAATTGAGCACTCATTATTTTTGGCCAAAGATGCAAGCGAATGTGAGGTGATATGTTAAAAGATGCAACATTTTTCAACATGCTAAAGGAAGAAGCCAAAATGCTGGATTATATTAGCCATTTCTAGTTCTAACTTGGCCTTGGGATTCAGTGAGTATGGAATTTGTGTTGGGTTTTCCTCATACACAAAGGGGCAATGATTCAATTTTTGTTGTGGTAGATAGGTTCTAAAAAATGGCACATTTTATACCTTGCAAGAAAAATAGTGATGCCACTAACATTGCAAATTTGTCCTTCAAAGAAGTAGTGAGATTGCATGGGATTCCTAAAAGAATAATCTTTGATAGGGATACTAAGTTTGTGGGTCATTTTTGGAGGACCCTATGGAAGAAATTGGGCACTAATCTAAACTTTATTTCTTCTTATCACCCCCAAATGGATGGGAAAACTAAAGTTTTTAATCGAAATCTCAGAAATATGTTGAGTTGTATTGCTGGGAAAAAACTAGGTAATTGGGATCTAGCTTTGGCTCAAGCTGAATTTGCATTTAATGATTCTTCTAATCGAAGTACTGGATTTAGTCCATTCTATGTTGTGTATGGATTACCTCCAAGGGGGGTGTATGAGTTGAGAGACCTTGGTAATATGGAAAGGTGAAGTGCAATAGGTGAATATTTTGATAAACTCATCCATGATCTCCATGAAGAGGTAAAAAAAATATAGAACCCTACAAAGTTCTCCAAATATTTTTTAGATAATGTATATGAAATATCTCTGCCTTCAGGCCTCAAAATTTCACCTATTTTTAATGTAGTAGATATGTATCCTTATAAGCCTTGGAGATGTTGAGGATGATGCAATAGAGACCGGGTCTTCAAATACTAAGAAATAACAAGGTGTTTCATCTTCTCTAGAAGACATCGAATGTATTCTTGATACACAACTATGGAAGAAGACCCAGAGACATGAGTAATTCAGATATTTGGTGAAGTGGAGTGATCGTCTAGTGGAAGATGCTTCTTGGCTCACTGAATCTAAGCTCTCTTGGTTGGGTTACTCTGTTGTAGATCTCATGAGCAGGAGCTCATGAAATTTTTCCTGCCTGGGGAGTCTAATGTAGAGCATCACTCTCATCTTTCATCTCCATTTTAGTTTTATTTCTTCTTTTAGTTTGGTGAATCAATTTTGTGTTAATGTAATTTTTTTCTTAATGTTTTGTAAAGCTTGATGGTTGAATTTTTGGACAATCGACAGTTAGCATTGAGGTAACTATTGGTGGTCGACAGTTTGAAAGGGGGATGAGTATTTAGAGAAAGAGACCATTGGAAATAGGGTTTGATGCTGAAAAGAACAAGGGTACTTGATCTTGGATAGACAACTAGCGGTGAGAGGAAGAAACATTGGAGTGTTGGTGTCATTGGTCGACTGTGGAAAAAGAAGAAGGTTTGTTGGAGTCGATAGGGGATTGTATATAGTCAGGTTGAGCATTGAAGGCCTTATTTGTGTGTAATGTGAAGCCTCTGTTGAATGAGGGGAACACTATTTTTGGACAGTTATAAAACTGTTTGTAACCATTGGAGCCATTGAGAAATAACATCTTCCAATTTGAACTTCCTGTCATCGATTATGAATGTTCAAAGTGTTGAATGTTGTTTCTAACTTTTATCTTGAACTTTCTATAAAGTTTGTGAGGATTTGTTCAGGATTGTAATCTTTATGATTCAAATTTTGTTCTATGACCAACAAGGCTAGCCATCATTATTCGATGATAAATTCCCCTTGATAAATGTCTATTGAAGTTTGAGATTTTGTTGTTTTGTGATGGTATATTTTTGGATTCTCTTAAGAGTTGGTGGATCCAAGGAACTAAAGTTAAGGCTCCAAGATGATTCATGTTTGTGCAATATTTTGGCTTTCCTCATCCAACAAATTGAAGTCTAGAATAATTTTTTCTTTAAAATTTTCATTGAAGAGAAGTTCAAAGTTGAGGTAAAGTTAGAGGACATTAAAATAATATTGTTATAAAATTAGGCATAGATCATAATTTTTTTCTCTAGGAGAAAACATCAATTTTTATTGTTTATTTGAAACACAATGTCAAGAGGAAAGTTATTAACACTAAAATCTATAGAACATAGGCTTAAAGAGGGGGACAAAAATATGAAATACTTTTGAATGCTTCCCAAAAAGAAAGGATATCTACTAATCAAATTTCTAGTATTAGATCTAAGATTGGACTTCTTCTTGATTGTCCTCAAGATATTTAAAGTGTTCAACGATTAATTTCTTTCAAGATCTACTTCAATGCCATAACACAAATATTGATAACAATGAGAGAATTCTTCAATTCCAAAATTTATTTATGATAAACAAAATCATATGATTTTTTTGTTAACATGGATAAATTATATAAAGTTGTTTTCTTATGTAAGAGATTACGTTCTAGTTCTCGATGGATTTTTGGCTATTTTCTATAAAAATATTAAGTTTTTGCAGGAAAGAATATTAGGATGGTGGTGGAAGAATCCCAACATAGTAAAAAAATGTTTAAGGAAATTAATAACACTTTTACTACTTTAATTCTTAAGAAGGCAGATCCTTCCTCTTTCTTTGATTTTTTTCCCGTCTCATTCTGCAAAATTATTTACAAGATTGTAATAAAGCTATGACTACAAGGGTGGGTTTTCTCATCCTTGAGATCATTTCTCTAGAACAAAGTGGGGTTTTTTCTTGGTAGAGAGATCACTAAATAAATTATTATTTTAGATAAGAATCTCCACTCTATCAGGACAGAAAAATTTCCATGTATGGCTATCAAATTAGATATAAAAAAAATTATGATAGGGTTAATTGAAGTTTTCTTCTTCAATTTATTAGAAAATTTGGCTTCTTCAATGATTGGTGTTTGTTTATTCATGTGTGTATTTTGACCTTTTTTGTGTCCTTCTAAATGTGAGGCCAATGGGATTTTTATAGTCTTGTAAAGGTATATTCTAGGAAGAACTCTCCTCTCCTTTCCTTTTTATTCTAATAGTTTAAGCTCTACACTATTCAATTACTATTGCACACACTAATGGGTATTGGAAAGGTATTATAATTTCTCTATGTGGATCTAATAATGCATTCTTAATTTGCTTTCATAGTTAAGGAAACAAAAATTAAGAGGATTCTTGATCAATATTTTCAAGCTTTTTGTTAAGCCATTAATAAGGAAAAATTTTAGATCTTTAATTCTCCTTTTTCTTAGCACAAAATCAAATAGTTTTTGGGTTTGAACTTGGCTCTCTAGCTTGTATTTATCTTGGCGTCTCTTTTATGATAATGTTGGAGCCTCAATTTTGGAAAAAGGTGTTATCATCCATTTTATCTAAACTATCTAGATAGATAGGTAGATGGATCTCCTTAGTGAGAAAATTGCTACTCATTAAATTAGTTTTGCAATAGTCCTAATATTTATGATGTATGATTGAAAATTTTCTTCCTTGATTATCTCTTCTAAGGTAAACAACTTGAGATCCTTACTTTTGGGTGGCATGCAAGGTGAGAAAAAGATTCATCTTATTCCTTGGGACCCAATTTATTCTTCTAAGAAGTTTGAGGGTACATGTGTACACAATTTATTGTGTTAGAATTTGGTTCTTCAAACAAAATTGGTGTGGAAATTGTATAACAACCTAGATTCGAAGTGGTGCACAATCCTTCATATTAAGTATCTTGATTTTGATAGTCTAAAAATTATTTTAATGTTTCAAATCCTCCAAAAGGTTTCATCATTTGGAATTTTATTAATTTTTTCTACTTGGTCTTCTTAAAATAGTAATCCTAGGGTATTTTGAGTAGAGAGTCTTTTTTGGATAACTCTTGGAATAGGTATCCAAATTTTGGGTCTTGTGATAAACCAAAGGATGCTCATATGATTTTTTCTCAAGCTTAGGGAACTAACCTGTCAAAGATTATTTTGTTTCTTCTAAGAATGGGTTTCCATGCATGGTGTGGATATATTTTTTAACATTTCCTTTCCTATAGATTTGAAAGGAATTATGGAAAGATGAGCTTGCCAAGAATATTTTATAAGTTTAAGTGAGGATGTTGTTAGATGTTTTTTTTCAAATACTTGTTTATATGTACAATTATATATGAGTATAATTCTTAGGTAGTGAAGTAGTTTTTTCAAATATATTGGCCTTGTGTTCTTTTCTCAAGTAAAGAATGTCTTCTTGAGGTGGGGACTCTTGCTTGGTTGGAACTGAATGATGAGATCCTCATTATTGGAAGTTTATCTTAATTTGGGATTATTCATAATTTTTGTTGTCTTCCTTGCAGGGAGGAAAATGAGCATTTCAACAATCTTCTTCTTTGGTGTCCTTTCTCTAGACATTATTGGGATTGGTTATGTGTTGCCCTAAGTTTTGTTTTCTGTCTTTTCCTTTGTCCTTTGTAATCAATTTCCTTCAAGATTTTTTAGTCCTACATAAATTCTTCATTTAAAAATTGGTGAAGTGTTAAGTTGTTAAGCTATTAAAAAAAACAAGAGGCTTTTAGACCTATATTGGCTCCTAACAAGGTTTGCAAAACCTTGGCAGAGCATGCCATCTTCTTTCTAACTTATTTGTTTATGAAAGAAAGATTTTAATCTTTGTTCCTAAATTTTTTGTTTAGGTTGTAGAACTAATTTTAGAAGTGAACATAGTTTCTCAAACTTTTTTCTAATATGAAGGAAGATTTTTTTTTAAGTAAGGATCAAAGACTTGAGATGGTTTCAAAAATTTCATCAACTTTTGATAATTATAGCATAAAAAATTGTCACCCTTGAAAATTTCACACTAGGTTTAAATCTCCCCCCTATGCGCTTGGACCTATTATGCACTAATTGCCCATTTTTATAAATATTATTGGAAAATAAAATATAGGAAATCAAACTATACATTTAATATTTTTCCCTTGAAACTTTTGATTCCAAAAAAGAAGGGATCTAGTCTAGGGCATAGGGCACCCTAGACCAACATTTTTGGCTCCAAATTTGAATAGGCCTGTGTCAGTAATTTTATTATTTTAATTTCCAATTTCAAATGTCAGCTATTGGTATTTGATTTTTGAGAAATTAGAAGGGTTGCATATAAATACAAAGTACTTTCACCATTTTAATCTTAGCAAGATCCAAGTGAATTCAATTGAGCAAGTGAAGATCCTAAAAAGAAATCAAGAGAAAAATTATCAAGATTATTACAACATTTCATAATTTAAGCATTCATGTCATATATTATGTGTGTTTATGTTCATATTTACACGCATTTTATTTATCTAAACTAACCCTTGTAGGTGATCAAATTCAATCTAATCAAGTACCTGTAATGCCCCGCCACACAACCCTAGGGGAAGTTGCAAATTACTACACAAACGAACTAATTTTTTTTTTTTTAAGAAAAATTAACATGCAAGTTCACTAACCATTGCCAACCAATCCCCTAAGGTTACGAGACTGAGTTACTTAAACCCAAATAAGGAACATGAATTAAAACCAACACATTTAGTTACTTAACAATTAAGTTCACATACTTCCATACATAATAATTTACAACAAAGGCCTAAAAGATACCACATGATTCCAAAAATATACCTTACAACATGATTACAACACTCATTCCCCGAATGAGATAAATCCAATAATTAAGGTTACATATTACAAATTCCACCTCGATAACAATGAGGGGTAATAAAATTACAATATTAACTGAAAGAATAAAGCATGAAGCACTGAAACCCACGAGCTCTCCAACTAGAAACCTCATCCACATGAACAAGAAGAAAACCCAACGGATTAAGGTGCACATTCCACCCAACCATGTGATACCCGAAGGCTCACCCCACGTGCTAGGAGATAGTAACAAGGAATTCCTACACAAGACCATCTACCACTAGGCACAAGCTAAAACATAACTAAACTAAATTGACTACAACCAAATTATCACTTAACACAATCGTTACAAAGCTTCCAGAGGACAAGGATCATTTACACAATACAACAACTAACTTTTGGTTGACATAGAGAGAGTGTCACACGACATTTGCTATGAGTTACCCTGGCTCAACTATCTTAGGAAACTGAATCCCCACCTTGGGTTATCCTAGCTCAACTCTACCAGCCGCCGAACCCTCATACAAACTGTGCTTCTCATCTCATCTCAAACCTTAAAAGTGAATGAGTTATGAGAGAGGCATTAATTATCTTAATTAGTTTGAGAGTTTTTCATTAATTCTTTTTATGTTATCACTTACTTAAAACCCTAAGTGAGTTACCCTAGCACCCCTTCATGTGCCGAACCCCCACAAAGAGCCACTCTCCTATCGACAACATACCCAACAAAACCAATCACCAAGGGTGAACTAGATAAGATAACCTCTCCAATCCAAGGAGGCAACGAAACACAAAACCCTCTCCAAACACAAGAGGAAGCAAAGGTCAAACCCTCTCCAACACTAGAGGAAACAAAGGTCAAACCCTCTCCAAACACTGGAGGAAACAAAGATCAAAAACCACTCCTTCCAAAGGAGGCACAAACCACATAACCCTCTCCTAATCCAAGGAGGCACAAATCCTCGTTCGTGAAAATCGGGCGAGACAACAACATAATACCTCTTTACGCACTACCCAACGAAATATAAATGGTTGACATTGTAATCTGACAACCCCTATCCTCTAGGAACCTCTGGAAGACTTACATAAACAAATCACCCCATTTTCCCAACACGACAATGAGAGAAAGCACAAAATGAAAAACACTTTTGGCAATTAAATAACCTACTTTAGGATTTCCTAAATCCAAACAATGCAAAGTTATATTGCATGCAACCGTGAAAATAATTAGCATTATTACAAACACTCAATAGTAAATAGATTACATGGATAACATTGAGGAATTTAAATCTAACCATTTAATTCCATGCTTTTCCGATTATACATAGTAATCAAACCAAAATTTTAAATAAAGTCATTTGATTGAAAAAAAACAACTCTTAAAATAAATCATTTGATTATCTAAAATCCTCCTTTGAAATAAAACATTTGATTATCACAACAATCCCTCAGCTATTCTCATACAATAACCTTTTTAATAAACATATTTAAACATAAATATATATATCAACATAAATATATAATTACATATATATATTCAATATATATATAACTATTATTTAAATATATATATAAAAATAAATAATAATTTAAAATCCCATTATTTAACATATAAAATAAAAAAAATATTAAATAATAACAACATACTCATTTAAATTAATATATTAAATATATTATATTTTATATAATATATATAATATTAAATATTATATATATTATATAAAATATAATATAAAATAAAATACATAAAAATAAATTAAATAAAATTTAAAATTAAAAAAAAACCTAAAAGCAAAAGCCAAAGCTTTGCTTTGGCCGCAACCCCCAAATAGGGGACGCAACCCCTGTGGTGGCTGCTACGTAGCCCCTCCCCCACATGGGGGCTGCTACCTTCACAGCCAACGCCTCCCATGGTGGGGGGGTGGCTGTGGGCAATGCCCAGCCCCCAACAAAAAACAAAACTTAGCATAATTTTTTTGAATAAAAAATTTCTAATTTAAAGAAAAACGATCCCCTGCCATTTCTGACGAATTTTATCAGAAACCCATGACTGTAAATTTTTTTTTTAGAAAACAAGAAATTTTTCAGAACACAAAAGCATATATATAATATATGTATGTATATATATATAGCAGGGTATATATATATATATACATACATATTTATAAATATATATATATATCTTAGTTTTTTCATTATCACAGTTTGATTGAGCAAGTTTTCTTCACATAAACAAAATACCCAACAAAGAACTTGGAAACATTAACTCTTAACTTCCAAACCATAATGAGAATTTCTTTTGTGCATCTTTCAATTTCTATTGCTAGTTTTTTTTTGAAAACTAGCAATACATAGATTTTTATTGAATTCACACATCATTTCCAAGATTTCTAAACAGCATAACAAAGATTTAAAACTCATTTCCAAATGAAAACAGAAATAAAGGAGGAACCTGATTTTTTTCTCCACAAATAGAAGGATTCAAATGGTGCTTTCAGATCTTTTCTAGCCCACCAAGAAATCCCCTTCCTTCTTCAAGATTTCTAAGAACAAAATCCAAATCCTTGCTCCTCTTTTCTTCCACAATTTCAAAATTAAAAACTAAAAATGAAATAGAAAATGCTCCAAATAGAGTTTCCCCAATTTTGGTCAAACCCCTAAAATATCCCACCCACTAAATTTATTGAACATTTGGAGGATATTTCCAATTTTCTTTTAAATTTAAAACAATTTTACTTTCTATTTCAAATCTCATGCATTTTCAAAATTTCTTTTAAACAAAAGAATTCCAAGTTTGCAAAGAATTAATTTTATCTATAATTTTCAAAAAGTGAAATTTAAAACACATTTTCATTTTTATTTTAATTTAAATCTAACTTAAATCATTTTATCTTCATTAATCTGATTAGACAATAGACTAAATCTAATTTTATTAATTAAATCTAATTAATCAATAAAATAAATAACAATTCAACATTGCAACTAGATACATTTAAACATCATTTTAACTACACCCGCCACTTAATAACCTTTAAAATATGAAATGAAATAATTAGAAATTAAATAAATACACAAGGTGAAATGGACCAAATTAAAACAACTAACCCGACAACAACCTGACGACACACTATGACTGGGGTGACGACTTGGCACAAAAAACCTAGCTACTATCTCCCAATCGATTACTGTTGGTCAACGGACATGCTCAAACCTATGAACTAGGTGGAGTCGATGTCATGTACTTGTCAACCTGTGAACAAAGAGTACATCGAACATGCATATATATATAATATGATCAAACACACTGTGAAGAGGAAATCTCAGAATCGTAGGGCACTCGCAAGCGAGTGATACAATCCCATCCCCTTCACCAATACACAATTACTAACTGACGATTTTAACATCAATGATATGATCAAAAACATAAAACATCGTTAAATCAAATATCTTCTAAGTTAATCCAAAACATGCCATAAAGATAACATCAGAATAAAATAACATCACATCAAAATATAACATTCACATCGTTTAACAATTGCAATCAAAAGTAACCAAGTTCCAAAGTCACATCATAACCAGAAAAAAGCATTACAAGGAAAACACTGCCGATCCAAACCTCCAAAATGGAGGGGTGTTACAGTACCAATTGATCCTTGAAGGTGATGAGTGTGACCATGGCCTTGAACAGGTTGCCTTTTGTTCAAATTTTTGGGATAATAACCTCTCATATTTTTTTTGTCTAGATCCACTTTCAATTTTTTGTTATCTGCAATATAATAGTTTGCATCCTACTGATTAAGCATAAAATTATCACAATGTCTAAATGCTTTGAAAAAATGTTGTCCTCATTGAAATATTTGGTTGATGTTTCATGCTATGTGTTTAGAAATGACTACCTCAAATGATGAAACTCATATTCCTTCATCTCCCAATGCATATCTTCTTAATGAGGATATATTGAGGCAAGATGAAGAAAACAACACAATACCTAATCTTGAAAACAATGTTGTCCTTTATCCTTCAATAACATGACCTACTCATCCATATCAACAATCAACAACACTTACCATACCTCCACTTGACATATTTTCCACCTCACATAGATAAAGTGATTTACAATTCATACCCAAACCTATGCACATGAAAGTACCTATTGATGATAATCACGATGAGCCCAAACCACTCAATGATCCTCCATCCTATGAAAACAAAGTGTAACAATTTCATTAGTTTATAAATATGCTATGGGAAAGGATTCAAAATTCTTTCTAAACAAGGATGTGACGTAAATAATGAGCAAGAAATTCATACCCTCTTGGAACAAATACCATTTTAATATAAAAAATGAATAGGGTACCAAGGTTCCCCATCTTTATATAAAAAATTTACTCCAACCTCAAAACCACATAATTCATAAACCTCATAGATCCATTAGAAAAGGAATATTACCAAACCTCCACATCCTTTGTATGAAACTGAGTTTACCTTGCAAACACTTATAATTGGAGTTCATTAAACTACCTCCTATGCATGAAATAAGAGACACTCAATGAAAAAATAAAAATACATCCTTTTGTGTATACCATAAATAGTTTGGTCATACTCCTGATGAATGTTGTACTTTAAAGAACATGTTAGCTAACCCAGATCCTTGTAAAGATGAATATGATAAGATGATAGACTAAAATAGCTATCCAACTTTTCTCCTTGCTATGTGGTAGTTGTAGTATCATTAGATACTCATTACCATGCATGGGGTACAAGGTTTTTTTATGCAATCATATTTTATCATCAAGGAGCAAGGCAACACAATCCATATAGGCTCACTTTTTCCCTTTCACTTGGGGGGCAAGAGTAGTTAGCCTTGTATAAAGTGATTTCTTTTAAACAAGGGATTCCCTATCTCCTCTTTATCTCATTAAAATATTAGTGTAGAAAGTACACTAACATTTTAAGGGGGGGGGCATATTACCCCGTATATTATAATTATCAAGTAAAATATCCATTTTTAGTTGTGATATTATACATCCTCTAAAGATGTGGCTTTTCTTTGCATCATGTCTTCATTAGTAGTAATATCATATAGATGTTCACTAAAATGTAGACCTCTTAATATATGTTATGACCCATTTTGTGATGGTATTAAACCTAATACCCCCTAAAATTGGGAATTTTCATGACATGTTATGCCCCCCTTTGTGGTAGTACTACATTGGGTACTCCCTAAGGTGTGACCCTCCATTCCATGATTTTTCCTCTCTTGGTGGTGGTGTCATGTGTGATACTCCATAAGGTGTAACTTCCCATGTATTGAGTAGCATCCTTTGATATATTATGATCTATTGACATACACCCTTGGTAGTGGTTTTATTTATAATGCCCCTTGAAGCGTGACCTTTTGATACTCATCCCCTATGACTTTAAACTTTATACACCCCTAATGTGATTTTCATCTCTTGCAATGTTAAACAATCCCCCATGATATTAAACTTTATACACCCCATGAGGTGATTTTTTCATCCTTCATGATGTAAAATTTTATGGGCTCCCTAAGGTGTAATTTGCAAAAGAGTCCTTGGATTTGGCATAACTCATCTTGCTAGTTTATGTACTTGAGCACCTTTTAACATGGACACCTAACATAACACAACGTGCTTGCTAGTGGAGCCATGTGTTTCATAAGATACCTAGCATAACGTAGCTTGCTAGTCTTGTGGAACCCATCATATCATATGGACACCTAGCATAACACAACTTGCTAGCCTGTGGATCTATGTAGCTCATGAGCAACTTGGCATAACACAACTTGCTAGTCCTCATGAGAGAATTCTCTTGTCTAACACCATATTTGGGAGATGATATTTGGTATTTGAGACAAATTTAAAGACTAGGGTATTTTTTCCTTACCGACTTGAATCCTTTTTTAGTACTAACCTTGTGCTTTGTTTTTGTTTTTTGTTTGCATCATGTTTTGTGTTTTGTTATGTGGTGTTTTTTCTTTGCATTATGTTATGTTAAGTGTAGTGCCTTTTTCATGCATGATTTGTAATTTCATGTTGCATTTCACTTCACATACATGTTCCTTTGTCCTCATGTTGTTTTTCCATATTATCTTGAATCCCAGGGGCTAGTGCTTCCCATAGATTCAAAGTCATCATATCTTTTCAATATTTGGATAATCGAACCCTTCTTGACATATTCTTACTTTATTGTGAGTTTGAAGTTTGAGCGTAAGTTCATACTCTCACTAAAGTGGGGGCTAAATGTAGCATCAAAAATTGTCACCCTTGACAATTTCACACTAGGTTTAGCTCCTCCCTACGTGCTTGGACCTATTATGCATTAATTGCCCATTTTTATAAAAATTATTGGAAAATAAAACATAGGAAATCAAACTATGCATTTAATATTTTCCCTTGACACTTTTGAATCTAAAAAAGTAGGGATCTAGTATAGGGCACGCCCTAGACGAACATTTTTGGCTCCAAATTTGAAAATTTTGTTATTGGTAATTTATTATTTTAATTTCCAATTTCAAAATTTGGCTATCAGTAATTAATTTTTGAGAAAATAGAAGGATTGCATATAAATATAAAGTATTTTCACCATTTTAATCCTAACAAGATCCAAGTGAATTCAATTGAGCAAGTAAAGATCCTAAAAAGCAATCAAGAGTAGTCAAGAGAAGAATTATCAAGATTATTGCAACATTTCATCATTCAAGCATTCATGTCATATGCTATGTGAGTTTATGCTTGTGTTTACATGAATTTTGTTTATGTGAGCTTACTCTTATAGGTGATCAAATTCAATCCAATCAAGTAACAATTGATCCTTGAAGGTGATGAGTGTGACTTTAGTCCATCAAAGAGATCAAATATGAGTGGTGAGTTGTAGAAAGGTTGTCAATTCATTACCTATTTATCAATTATCCTTTATGCAACCAAGGATACACTCTTTTTCAATCATAATTTTCCATTATGGAGGTATAAATATGAACATAGGGTTTGACTGAGGCAAGCCCCTATATGGTAAAACCATTTCCATCTTCTTATGTGTGCAGGTTGTAGATATAAAGTGAGTTGAAGGAAGATTGAAAGATACTTGTTCATTCATATACTCTAAGCCTACAAGTTTTCAAGACACAAAATCCAATTTTTTTCACCAACTGACGAAGTTCCAACAATAAATCCTAGAAGATAGAAGCTACAGACTGGAATCTTGAAGCCTACATTTTTAATTTTTAGAAAAGAGGACGGTCTTGGGTGTAGGGCATCCTAGACTAGTCAGATTTACAGCAAAATTTAAATCTCAAGCTCCTCTGTGTCTTCACTCTACATTTATGGATTTGAATTTTGGCCTTCAGTGATCAATTTATTAAAATTTGTGACAAACTATTGCATTCTCATAGTTTTCATAATTACATCATCAAAAATTAGAAATCAGTCATCATCACACCCCATAATCAACAATCACACATCAAAAACACCACAAACATTGGTTTAAAGCTTCAATTCACCATTCTAGCTCTCCACAATAGGTTTCTAGTCAAGTGGTCCTCGAGGTCATATTTAATCCAATCCAAAATAGTTGGGAAGAGGGTCCTAAATCACTTTCCCAACCAAACAATAATGCTTTTAGAACCTTGTTGGAAAACAACATACTTTTAATTTTTTTGAGAAAATTTACCACATTATCAAGAATTGTTATTGGTTTTGAAACCACTATCAAAGGCTAAAAGATAATTTCAAACCTTTTAAATTTCACAAGGGAAAATCTTGCTCATCAATAAATAGACATGGTTCTAGAGCCATAGGTGGTAGCCAACATGCTTTTAAAAAACCACCTTACCTCTAGAAAGTGACAAAAGGGACTTACATTGAAGATACACTTGATCCAAATCAAAAGGAAAGGAATCTTATGGCTTAAGTATTTTTCATAGATATCGATAAAGGAAAATTTTAAAACACACTATTAGTACATTGTTAGCTACAAAGAATTAAATGATGGAGAAAACCTAAATAAGGTATTATAAGGAAAAATGGTTTTATTAGTTAAAAAAATATTGAAATCAAACATACTATAAGGAGGATTCATTACATTTCCTAGTGTAGTTGGAGCTTTTAAAAGGGTTGCAATATAGAAGGTTTCTTGGAGACAAGGTATTTAAATTGTCCTGTATTTTTACATTTCACAATTTCTTGCTCAAAAGGGAAGGAATATTCTATTTATTTCAAGCCATAGTTTTAATTTAGAGACTACATTGTTGGAAATAGGAGACATAAAATTAGGGCATGCAATATCGAGGATTCCTAGAAAAAAATGGATGAAGGAAACATATCTTCTATTGCTCAGAAGGTTATTGATATTGAACTTCTCCAAGCGATAGGTTTCCCAGTGGTAGTACAATGTATTGACATAGTCTTATAATGCATGAAGCATTATAATCCTTCTAACTATAGAAATGAAAATAATGGATGATGGATTGATAGCCATGTTGGATGGTGAATCTATGGAAGTAACTCTCAAACTACCTCTTAGAGAAAGTTTTACTGATATCAATACCATGGTAGCATATATATTTCATGAAGAAGAAAATTTTATGTCACACTATAACACAACATTAGTTATTGGTTCTAAGGAAATGAAAATCACAATTACCAAAAGTCCTCCATAGATCTCATTTTATTGAAGATATTTTTGACATTACTGTGTTATTATATAGATTGGTAGGAAATGAGAATGCTCATGATTTCGAGGAATGCATATATTTTTTTATCATTATAATTTATGTTGGAGCTTAGTTTATTGATTGGAGTGGCATTATGAGTGATAAGCTTTATAACCAATTCACTCTTTTTTTTAGTTGAATCAATATCTTTATATATGTTATGTGCTATTTTCAAAATGAAATTTTAGCCAACATTGGTCACTAAAGGAGTATTCAATGATACAAATCAAATATATAATCATTATCCACAAATACAATTGTAATATAGTTTCAAGAGCTTCACAATGGTAAATGACACATTTATAATGCTCATTGTTAGAGAAATGTAAGGTGACATGGGAATAAGATTATCCTTAGAAGCAATAAAGTTGATTAATACTTAAATAGAATCTATTTCATCTAGTTTCCAAAGTTTACTTGTATCATAATTGGAGGATTTGATGGTAACCCTTTTAAATTTCCAAGATTTGTAAGTGATAAATGAACTCTTATTGAATTGTGCAAGAAAATTGGTGAAGCAAATAAAAGGTGGAAATAAAGAAAAAAGGTTTAAATATTTTTTCCTATTGAACTTACACATTATAGATTCAAATAATCATTTGATGTAATGAATATTGATTTTTTTTTTTGATGAAATTCACTATGTATTTCCATACAATGAGATTCCCTTTTGATAGTAAAAATTATGTTAGAAATATAACTTACATCTCAGACTTGAATATGACCATTTTCCTAAAATAAAATATTATTAGGTAGATTGCGAAAAAGACTATGAGGTTAGGAAAAGAGACTGGACGAGTCTTGTATTGTAGCAAATCATAAATTTTACATTGAATTAGGATTTTCAAGGAATTAATGATGATGTATCTAATATAACATATCCTATTTACTTTGAAATGATTCAAACACAACATCTTCCACCAATAAATTAAACTAATAAAGAATTTATATATAAAAATGAAAGAAAAAATTAGTTCTAAGAACATCAAAATAATGGATGAGGAAGAAGGCTACAAAAGGATCATCTAAAAAATCTTCTAGAAATAAATATTTCTCAAAGGAGGAGGAAAGAAAAGTAAAGAATTCTTCTTTCCACTCTACATTTTTAACTAGTTCCCAAAATGTTGATCAAGGGGGATATGATGATGAAGATCCTTCAAATAAAGGGAATCCAAAAAGATCATGCAAATGGAGTCTAAAAGGAAAAGAAAAAATTATAAGTAAAGATGAAGAAACTTAATAATATACAAGAAGAAGAGGATGAAGGAGATTCAATGGATACTTTCTCATCCCCTTCTTAAGTGAGTACTTATCCATCTCCCTTATCTCATTCTTCACTAATTTTTTTACCTCCACAATCCCTCCAAACACCTATTACATGAAATCCTTATCCTCTTTCGTCCCTAGATGAATCATCTTTTGATGATGTCTTACATCCATTTACCACATTACCTATGAAGCCACCTCCATCTTCCTCAAATATTGTAAACACTTCATTTGATTCCTCCTTTTCCTAGCAATAAAAACTTTGTTAATAAAAAGAAAAGTCACGCAGTTAGTTTTTCCTTAGTTTTATGTTGTTGCAAATTTGTTTGATAAGTCTCTACAACCTAATAAGGCTAAAATGACATTGGAATTGATGAAATATTCTTCCTCTAGGAGAATGTATGTAGAAGTAACTCAACCAATTGTGAAAAATGAAATTGGTGATGTTAGAGAAACAAATTTTAATACTACTAAATTTTATCTCGACCCTTTTTAACATGAAGGTGATATTCAAAATTTCTAAGTTTTAGCTACTAAACTAGGGGAAAGAATTGAAAAGGAGAAGCATGCCAAAGATCAACTTAATCAAGAGGTGAATATTTTAACTTCTCATCTCTGAAAATCTATGATAGATACTTCAACTCAACTATTGGATACAATAGAAACTTCTTTTGATGCCAATTTAGAAAAAAATAAAGATATTATTGAAAATATATGTGATATTAGTCTTATGGAAAAGTAATAGAAAATTGGGTTGAATAAATAATATTAGATGGGTTTATGTTTATTAAAGAGGGAAAAAATATATATGATGAATTTGATACTAGAATAAATGAGACTGAAGAATAAATTAACACAACCAAAATGGAGAAATGCATATGGATTAAAGTTGATAAAAATTTCGAGGAGATGGCCAAAAAATCATTGATAAACTTATTGTTGAGCAAGCATTTTCAAATTTTAATGATAATTTGTCATTTTTGGTTAAAAATAATAAAATGGATGATGTTGGCCATTAAAAAAAATATTTTAGAGAAAACTAAGCTTCTAAAAGAGTGACAAGATAAATTTGGAAATTCAAAATGAATATTCATCCATTGATTCAAAATTTCAAGCAAAGGATAACTCTTAGGTTAATGAAATTGATACTATCAAGGATAGTTTCAAGGTGATGACTAAAAAACAAATATTGGATAAATATGTGTTTGATGTAGAATCCATGAAGAAGCTTAGTAATATTAGTGTTGCTCTAGCTCATTGCGTTCCTCATATTTTGATGTTTCAAAATAAATTATCCAAATTCTTCAAAATAATATAATTCTATGGAAGATTCAAACAACTAATGTAATTATATCAAAGAACAAACATACTTCTCCATCAATAAGGATGTTTCATGCCTTCAAAATTTGGGTTTATTCTCAAACATAACAATCTCCAGTGTCAAGATCATCTCTGAAAAAAGATAAAGAAGAAATAGAAGGAGATATAGTACCACTAGAACCCAATACTTAATATATTTTCTAAAAACTCTAAAAGTTATAAAAGTGTTCTTGTTTCTAGAAATATTAGAGAAAACATAACCTTTTTGTTTTTTAATTAAAAGAATTAGTTATGACTAAAAGGCTATATATATGTTGTCAATTGTAAAGGAGCGTATCTTTTATTAATTTAGGGAAAAGTGGTTGAAATACTAAATATATTTTTGTATTTAAACTGAAGAGTACTTGTGCTCTGCTTTTTTGGGTATGAATAAAGAAGTTTATACCTAGTTTGTGTGTTGGATATGTTGGAAGAATGAGTAAGGAACCCCTTAATGTGTTTTCATTGATGCCAACATTAATTGTTGACAATTTCTCTAATCTAGTGAACAAAATGGAGATATCTTAATCTAGTATTTTGGTCCAGAATTGCTTGTGTAATAAGACATGCTTTTGATAATATAATATGTTATTCTTGACTATTATGTGCATTAATGATCAAGATTTCAGCTTTTTTGGATCTACATCTTGACAGTTACAAGTAATAGTAGTTCAACATTCAATTTTTTCTTTATACAATGTAAATGGGTATGTGTAATTCAGTCTACGTTCCTCGGGTGACTAGATTCAAAATTGACAATTTTGGGAAATTGTTCACAACTGTCAATGCTCTATATATTCCAGATGGCACATGATAATTATATGATTATATGGATTGTTGGTGTTGATTACTTAGCTTATTTTGTGATTAGGTCTATTTACTGGATGGTCTAATGCTTAATATATTTTGTGGAGATTAAATATGAATTACAGATGTTAATGAGATCTATTTTAGGTCCATGTCGACCTAAATTAATTGTTGCACCTTTTTCTTGAGCGTGAAGATGTTTTTTATTCAAGTATGAAGCTGACAATATAATTTTGATTTAAAATAGGGCTACATCTAATTAGGTTGACCTAATTGATGTATGTGGATGTATTGGGTATATATGTAAGACATTTTTAAGATTATAAGAGAGAGGTGATGCAAGATGATAAGTGATATGATGCAAACATGTGAATTTGTGCATGTGTGATTTGAATAATAGCATAATTTTTGTGAATGTTGAGCAATTATAAAGTAGAGAAGTGTTTTGTATTCAGAGCTTCAAAGGAACTAAATTTAGTACAAGGAAGGTGCATTTTGTATCAGTTCACATCTTGGCTGTGTAGCCATTTATGTTTTGTATCTATCTTTGGCTGTTGGCCTTATTGGACGTGTCCTGGTAGTGAGCCTCTGTAATATCTTATAACCAGTTATAATATATTGTGAGATAATCCTCACCGTGATTTTTCCCTTTTTGGGTTTTCCACATAAAAATCTTGGTGTTCAAGTGTCATGTGATATTGTGATTGCTTCATGTTTGAACATTCATAGTTATAGTTAGATATGTTTTTTAATTGGATGGTTTATGATCAAATGGTTTAATAGAATATTAATTCACCCCCCTCTTAGTATTCTGGGTATTCAACAATTGGTATCAGAGCCTAGTTCCTTCTAAGAAGCCTAACAACTTGAGGAAGATCTTGGAGATTGAACACATGGCTGATAAAGAGTTTTCAAATCTTATTGTTGAAAGTGATTGCATGACTGATAAAGAAGAACTCCAAGTTTCTCTTGAATATCTTGATAGATTTGAAGGTAAAAACAAAAATCTGAAGGAAAACCTAGAGGAATCAAATGAATGCATCAAAAAATTCAGAGAATAATTTAAGAAATTCAGAGAAAGGCATAGAGAAGTCAATGAACAATTGACGAAAGCAAATGAAGACATCACTAGACTAAAATTTCAAGTGGAAGAAAAGAAAAGAATTGTGGATTGTCTGAATGCAGTGGTATAAAGAAAGAATAACAAATGCACAAGACTTGAACAAGAAGTGGTAACTCTGAGATCAGATTTGGAAAAAGCAAGAGCTCATGAGGAAAAATTCAAAACAAGTACTACAATGTTTGATGAACTAATTGTAGGACAAAAACCATCTAAAGATAAAGGAGGTTAGGGACTTGAGGAAGGAGAAAGCTCAAAGGAAAATTAGACCCATAACAAGGTTGACAATCAAAAGAAGACTCAAGGCAATGCCAAATAATTCAAAAATCAAAGAAGCAATGCTAGAAGACCCCCTATTAGACAACCAAATGCTCAAAGGTACCCATCTTTTCATGGTATTTTATTTTCATGCAATAAATTTGGACATAAGGAAATAAAATGTAAAAGTAGAATGAATCAGAATGTTGGATCCTTCTCTAGACAATGTTTTGCATGCAAGAAATTTGGACATAGAGCTATTGAATGTAGAAGTTAGACAATGAATATATATAATGCTAGTAAACTAATTCAATCTTTCAATGGTTACTGCTATACATGCAATGTATTTGGACATAAGGATAACTAGGGTAGATCAATATTGAATGGAGGTCAGTTTTGTCAAAAAAGAGTTGTATTCTACAGTTGCAATAAACTTGGACACATCTCAAGATTTTGCAAAAGTAAGAATACAAGATAGACTAATCTAGAATAGAGCAATGAACCTATGGAGAAATTTTATTCTACTGTAGTCAAGAAGGAAACAAAGAAGATTTGGAGAAAGAAATAAGAACCTCATAATAAAGATGAATCAAATGTATCTGTACCTCCCTGTGGTGTAGATAATTCTCCTAAAAATTAAACCTAGGCATGGGATTAATGGGAGCAATAACAGGAAAATCTAACAACCCCATGGAAATATGAGGTGTCAAGGAGTGACATAAAGATATATGGTGTAAAATGATGAGCTTAAGATTTTGGAAAAGAAACTAGAAGAAAATATGCAAATTTGAAGAAATGCATCTAGCATTTTAGGGTTTACAATGTATCAATGAAGGGTTTATCAACTTCTTGGAAATTGAATAATTTAATGCAAAATTAGGGGAAATAAAAAAGATATAAAGTAAGCTTCTAAGTTTATTTTAATCACATTTGTGCATTTGAAGAAAGTAGAGAAAATTGAAAGAGTTTTGAAGGTGATTCAAAGAAATTTGGTGCAAACCCTAGATCCCGTTGTGTGCATAAAAGGTATTTACAACTATCTATGCTTTATGGGTTTGAAATAGAGTTGATTTCATATGAATTTGAGTTTAAATTGAAGTTAAAATGGCTACACCAACCGTTGTCAACATTACTAAGAGACCTAGACCAAAATTCAAGAAGTATCTAATGAAAATATTTGATAACAACCTGACAACACTTTCTCAAAGATTCCTTATATGGTTTTACCCACAGAGGACACTAGGGCTTACATACATGGAAAATTGGAAGAATATAATTACCAGAGAATTAAATATCTATGGTCTAATGAGTTGATTGGAGATGATTTCTTGGTAAAACCATAATACATTAACCTAGTGCAAAAGAAGCTTGATATTTGGAACTGGTTTCCTAACTATAGTAGTGATGTGGATGCTAAATATTTAAGGCTATAATTGAGTATAATGCAAGAAAAATTCATGTGGACTGACATGCTTGGACTGATAATTAAGGAGGTGATTAAGGAAGTTACAGGGTTGTGTGATACTAGACCTATACCAATACTAAAATATGTCAAAAATGAAGTTGTTATGGATTTAACTGGTGCTACCTTTGATAGGATGGATTTAACAAAAAAACCTATCACAAATCCTATTGTGAAATATTCTTTAATAATGATAGGTCACAATATTTATTTTACAAATGGGGAGAATTCAGTTTTTGCAACTACTATTTATGTTGCTCATGAAATGGTTGTGAATGGAAAAGATTATGATCTATGTGAGTTGCTCTGAAAGTAAATTCTTGAAAACCTAAAGCAAACCAGAGAGAAGTATGCATTCAAATTTGGAACCTTGGTAATGTGTTTATTATTTTAATTTTTGAGAGAGCTTCCTAGTAGAAAAGATACTATATCATGGGATAGGAGCAGACCAATGGGACATCAAATCTTTGACTACATGTACAATTTAGGTGACTTTAAAGCTTAGGATAATGCATTGATTGCATTCTTTATATTATTTCAAAAGAACATGCATGAAAAAGAAATACTTCCTCAAAAACTTGTGGAGAAATATGCTAAGGAAATTACTTTCCTTATTTCAATTGATGAGTGTATAATTGAGGCAGTTGAACCCAAAATAGTGTGGATTGAGTAGATTGGATATGAAGTTTTTAAAAATGATGTTGAGGGATATGTTGGATTGTTGCTCAAGAGTCCTAAGGACCCCTCTTTACCAATACATGGAACCTATGGAGAAAAAACATCAGAAGTGCACTTAGAATTGAAGAAACCAAAGATAAAGAGAAATGCAAGGAAGACTGTAGGCAATGGGCTAGAAAAGAAGGCTTTACAGAAGAAGAAATCAAGAAGGCTAGAGAAAGAGAAGCCAAAATGGTTGGTGAATCCTTTAGACCAAGGAGATATGGAAGAACAACTTCCACCTCTGCCTCTACATTTCCCAAGTCCTATGATTTAGCTAAAACTAAAGGAAAGAAGGTGGAGCCTAGTGCTCTAGTTACTAAAGAGGTCACTACACCCTACATACCAAGTAAAAGAACGAGAAAGAGAAAGAATGTGCCTTAGGTAGCAGTCCCTGCTACCTCTGGAAGAAGAAAGAAGCAAAAAGAATTTAGGGAGAAGAAATTAAGTGTTGTTGTGGAAGAAGAAATTGATCTCGGATTGGAGAATGAAGAACAACTTACAAGGAAAAGAAGAAGCAGTGCTACCACAAGCGGTGAAGGTGCTTCACAAGAAGAAGTCACCAGAGTGAAGAAACCTAAAGTTGACATTGTGGACACTTCTGAAGATGAAACAAAGAGAGAAAAAGAATCTTTCATCGTACATATCCATAAGAAGCTAGAAAAGAAAGAGAAGAAGATAAAAGAAGGCTCTCCAAAGAAAAAGAAAAAGAAGAAAAAAACTCCTCTGGTAAGAGCTCGTACTCCAATGAAGTTAGATGTGCTGGTTAATAACATGTTAGAACATGATGATTTATTAGAAGGTACTACAAAGTTATATGATGAAGTGGATGAAGAAGATAATAAAACAATCATTAAAGGTATCATTCAATACATCATTATTTTAGAAGAAGATATGAATAACATTTGGAAGAAGGTGCCTAGTGTTGTGTGGAATGTCTTGGTGGAAAGAAGGCATGAAGCAATTGATGCTGAAGATAAGATGAAATCTGATGCCTTGGAGGAAATTGGATCCTCTTTATCTAAGAATGACAAGGCTACCTTGATTGAAGTATATACTAAAGAATTCAGGGTTAAACAAAGAGTCACCATTCTTATGGATAAAGAAGAAGATCGAGCAAACAAGTTGAAATAGGAAATAGTGAAAATTTTTAGAGATATTGTAAAAAAATTTGGGATGATTGTTGCTTCATCATCCGGTATTGCTTAGGGAAAGGAGCATGATAAAGAAAACATCACTAATGTAGAGGAAAAGCTTCCTCTGGTTACAAATTTACCCATTTTTAAAGAAGCTTTTAAAGAGAAAAATTTTGATGATCACATTGTAGCTGAAACTCCATTGTTTGATACAGAGAATGTGGTGTCCTCACCACCTCCAATTGAAGAAACATAGGCTTCCCTGGAGACTTCAGCTCCTTCAGAAGACACTGACAAGACCATCAGTGTTAATGATGAAAACCATAGTGTAGAAAAGGAAAAAGAAAATAATGATGTTGATGATGGTGCTAAGGATCACTTGGAAAAACAAAATGAAGATATAGGAAATAGAAATGAAAATAATCAAAATGAGGATGGAAAAGAAGGACAAGGAGAAAGGGAAGACAACAATAAGAAAGATGATGAGGAGAAAAGGGATGATGAAGATAAAGAAAATAAAAAGGGAAACCTCTTCGATGAAGAGGAGAAAGAAGAGAATAAAGAAGAGTCTGAGAAGAATGAAGAAGAGTCACAAAAGACTATGGAGATACCAAAGCCATATGGAGAATATTTTGGTAATACACTCAAGGGTCTTTTGACAAAGCATATAAGGTTCCAACTGGCTATTCCCCCTAGTTGCTATAGCTCCCGATGCACCAAGGAAGTGTGGATCTTGAAAATATCTCACCAATTCAGAAGTTGGAGCTCGAAGATGTCTTTCATGCCTCTGGTAGAAAATAAATTATAGAGACACATCAGAAGGGGACAAAATTGATCAATGAAGCTATCAAGTCTCTACAGGATGCTACTCCTGGTGCCACAATTGATAATTATTTAACTCCTAATGAAAATCTCAAGTTTTTAGTTGATTCACTTAAGGAGTATTCCTTCGGTCTAAAGAAGTAGACTAAAAAAGATGTTGAATCAAGGTTTTGTAAGAAAAGACTTCTAGAGATGCAAGATAGATGTGCGTCTACACATAGCAAAGTGGAAGAATGTCTGAAAGAAGTGAAAGAATGTGAAGATGAGGCCAATAATTTATTTTTGTATAGCTTGAGGTGGCCAGATGCCACTCAAGAAATTAAGGACTTAATGGAATCTATTGAGTCACAAATAACTAATGCATTTGAAGCCTATGACTCAACACAAGATAGAGATTATACCTCTTGGATTGCCATTACAAATCTACACAATAAGTTTTTCACTTTACAAAGGCAGAAATAAGAAATTATAAGGAGATTTGGATACCTTGGGGACTTGGTCAAGACCAAGCATATACTGGTGTCAATTGATCTTGCTGAAGCTGAGAAAATTACAAAGATAAATCCAAATCCAAGTACTATAGAAGAGGGAGAGGAGAGCATAGTTGAACTAGAATCAATGTATAAATTGTTTGTTGTGGCCAAAAAGACTTGGAATGAAGGGAAGTCTGCCTGGAAAGCAATTATTAAGGAGCTAGAAGGAGCCTCCTCCTTTGGTTGAAATTTTCTCACATGTATATTCTTTCATTGTTTCAGTTGCTTTCAGTTTTTCATTGTACATATGGTCGGATCAAATTTTTGGGATAACTCCCTAAGGGGGAGTCAATACATTTCATTCATATTATTCACTTGTACATATGAATCAAGATTGGATCTTACATGTGTGTAATTGGCACACACTTTGTCCTTGATTTCAAAGGGGGAGAAGTTTGTTGTCTGAAAATTGGAGAAGTTAGGTATTGGGAGATGTTTTGTAGAGAAGTTAGATGATGGTGTAGAGATGGTGTTGGTGTGTATTATGAGTTTTGGTGTATATTTTGAGTTTTTGAGATTCATTTTTGGCACATGTTTCCATCAATGAAAAGGGGGGATATTGTGGGAAGAATGAAGAAGGAACCCCTTAATGTGTTATCATTGATGCTAACATTAATTGTTGATAGTTTCTCTAATCTGATGAACATAATGGAGATATCTTAATCCGATATTTTGGTCTGAAATTGCTCATGTAATAAGATCTTCTTATGAGAATATAATATGTTATTCCTGACTATTATGTGCATCTATGGTCAATATTTCATCTATTTTGGATTGACATCTTGAAAGTGACTAGTAACAATAGTTCAGCATTCAATTTTTGCTTTATACAATGTAAATGGGTATGTGCAATCTGGTCTGCATTCCTCCGGTGATTGGATTTAGACTTTAAAATTTTGGGAGATTGTTCATAGGTGTCAGTACTTTATATATTCTAGATGGCACATGATTATATGATCAGATGGATCGTTGGTGTTGATTAGTTAGATTATTTTGTGATTAGGTCTATTTTTGACCTAATGCTTGATATATGTTGTGGAGATTAAATATGAATTGTGGATGTTAATGAGATCTATTGTAGATCCATGCCAACCTAAATTAAGTGTTTCACATTTGGTTTGAGTGTGAAGATGTTTGTAATTCAAGTATGGAGCCGACAAGATAATTTTGATTTAAAATAGGGCTACATCTAATTAGGCTTTACCTAATTGATGTATGCAGATGTATTGGGTATATATGTAAGACATTTTTGAGATTGTAAGAGAGAGGTGATGCAAGATGATGAGTGATATGACACAAACATGCAAATTTGTATGTGTGTGATCCAAATAATATTAGAATTGTTGTGAATGTTGAGTGATTATAAAGTAGATCAATGCTTTGTATTTAGAGCTTCAAAGGAACTGAATTCAACATAAGAAAGGTGTATTTTCTATCAATTCACATCTTGGTTGTGTAGCCATTTTTTTTTGTATCTATCTTTGGCTGTGAGCCTTATTGGAGAGTGTGTCCTAGTAATGAGCCTCTGTTATATCTTATAACTGGTTATAATATATTGTGAGCTAATCCTCGCCGTGGTTTTTCCACTTTTGGGTTTTCCACGTAAAAATCTTGGTGTTCAAGTGTCATGTGATATTGTGATTGCTTCATGTTTTCATTCATAGTTTCAATTAGATATGTTTTGTTAATTGGATGGTTTATGATTAAATGGTTTAATAGAATACTAATTCACCCCCCCTCTCAGTATTCTGGGTGTTTAATAGGATATAGACTTCATGTGTTGTTATTTATTTTGATGTTGATGTGATAGTTATTTATAAATTCTTTTTATGTGGCATTTGTGTATCATATTTTCATTCTTGAAGTTTATATAGATTTGGGTTTAAGTTGGAGTGCTTATTTTGGTTTTTGAACCAAAAAATCATATTGAAGAATTTATTATCTTGTCAGATAGATTTATTTCACTAATACCATAGTTGCATGTTATTTGTTATTGTTTAGAAAGATAATTCTTTGAATTTATCTCCCTTTATATTGTGAAATTTGAAAGTTTTATTCTTTATCCCTAACATCTTAGGATATTTATTTTCATATAGTTCTTTATTTTTCTTTCTTGATTTTTGATGAAAAGAATACAATAAAAATACTAGACTTGAAAACAACAAAATGAAATCAAAACAAATACCTAGTCTATACGCATTATTTCAAACCTCAAAAGAAAATATGTTGCTTTAATGTAGGAATATGGATGCTAGATCTTAGAATAACACTATGATTGATAGATGATAGATTGATTTCAACAAAATGTATTTGTTTGATGTGATTGAATTCCCTCAAAATGGTAAATAAAATGATCATATTTGTAGACTTATGAGTGAGATAAGGACAAGGATGAAGATGATGACCTAAGTTAAATGAAGAGGTTGAGTAGGACCATCTCAATTGAAAATTATAAATTTTCCATTTTAATACCAAAGAAATAATGTTGAAAAATGATGGATAATTTTGCATACAAAGTTTCCATTTATAAATTGAGTTGACCAAGGGAAGAGAAACACATTTCTAAAGTAGAGAAGAATTAACTGATGAGATATGATCTAGTTTCCTAATTGGAGACTAAGTAGACTAATGAAGATTAAAGATTTAGAAATAAAATTTATTTGAAAATGGGAAGTAGCTCACATTTAATTAAATAATAAAATATTATTTAATTAAATGGATTTAAAGTGGGAAGTATTAAATGATTATTAATTAATAAATTATAATTTGTGGTAAATGGTGATAATTAATGTTTAATGAATAATTAATGTGATGATAATAATTAATAGCAATAGATAGAATTTGATGATTAGGTGAATTATTTTAAGTGTCTACATTTTTCCCCTCTTTGAAGTGATGTCCAAAGTGACACTATTTCAAAGAAAAGAAAAGTAGCTAAGAGGAAAAAATAAAGAAGAAAATTTATGAAATCAAAGAAGGTGAAGATGATGATGACATGTGCTAGTTGGGTAAGGAAAATTAAAAAATATGAGATGATTGATGTGATTGATTCCCTCTTGAGAGATTATCTGTGCATAAACTTCATGTTGGAAAGAGACACTACAAAAGTCATCTAGTGTTGTCATTAATGGCAATCCTAGTCAATAATCCCATCCGCACCTCAGTATTTGCTTATATTGGAAGTCAGATTGAAGATATGTGTTAACTGTCAAGCTAAAACAGGGCATCCAAAAAAGTTTTGTACATTGACTCATATGTAATTTCGTGTTAGCATTTTGTGTTGTGGATCTTAGGGAAGGTCTTTTAATGTATGAAATATCTTATCTTTGAATCATAGGGTCTCACATTGATTGATGTGCAAGTTAGAAGATCCGGTTTATTGATTCTTAGCCTAACAGTGCAAAAAGACCGACTAGATGAGTGTAGCATGTTGCAAATTTTTGCGGCATAATTGTTTAAAGTGTTTCATGTTCAAGAAATGTTGTTTTGGGTCCTTACTATTTTTTGGCCAACATTTTTTAGTTTGCATTGATAATTGTTTATGGATTGGGCCAAAATTTTGTACATGTTTCATATTTTGTTAAAGCCGACATGTAGTTGATGTAATCTCTAGATGTGGATAATATAATCGATTATTCATATCATTTTGTGATGTGATGTGATATGATGCGAGAGATAAAAGGATTATAGATCGATTGTGCATAGTTTCACTTGATTAGAAAAAATATTGGTGATTCGAATTAAAGTAGACAAAGTTTCAAGAGCATAATCAGACATAATGTGAAGAATGCGGCCAATGTGCTTAATTGGAACTATAATCAAGCATTAGTAGATGTTATCTCATAGTTTATCCACTCCAGTTGTCTATCTATGACTGTAAGATAGCGAGTCTTCTTTTGGGCAGTAAGCCTTTTTGTATTTGAGCAGTGAACTTTAGGCAGTGTGCTTGAATGCATGTGCATTCCCCATTTGTAAACACTTATTTTGAGTATACTCATATTGTGGATTAGCCTCCATCATGGTTTTTCCCCTAATAGGGTTTCCATGTAAAAATCCTTGTGTTATGGTGTTGTGGTTGATTTCCTTGTGTTCTTGCATCTTTGTTTTGGTTCAATGTTATAAGTGGTTTAAAGATCAAGTTAATAAAGTTAAATTTTGCAGAACATTGATTCAACCCCCCTCTCAGTGTTCCTTGATTCCAACAATTGGTATTAGATCCTAGTTCCTTGGAAGAAGTTTAATAGCTTGGGGAAGATCTAGGAAGGTGATTCAATGGATTTTGATAGTCTTCAACAACAAATTTTGGTTGCACTAGATGATCTTGATTAGTCCAAATCTGAAGTCTGGGAATTGTAAGCAAGCCTCATGAATGCTGAGAAATTCATTCAATTATTGAAAGATCAAATCAATTAGTCTAGGGAAAATATAAATGATCTTTATGTTCAGCTCAAGGAAAAAGAGATTAAAAGCATGGAAGATGAACACCAAGTCAAGCCTTGAAGGAAAAGACAGAAGAATGTGAAAAGATCACCAGAGATAATGTTGTCCTAAAGCATGAGATGGAATCTATTGTGATGAGGATGACCAAGGAGATTGGATAGAAAAAGAAGAATGAAGAGAATCTTACTTAGTCCTTGAAAGAAAGATCTGAAGAATGCAACATAATTAATGATGGATTCAATCAATTGGAGCTTGCATTGCAACAATCCATAAGCAATGAAGAAGAGCTTGAAAGATAGATTGTTATTCTCAAGGATGAATTTGCTACTGCAAATGAATACAAGGAGAAGTTCAAGATTAGCTCAGCTAGGCTTGATGAACTGATTCAAATTTAGAAGATTGGAAGTGACAAGCAAGGTCTTGGATATGAGAAAGGAGAAAGCTCCATATCTAGTCAAAGGAAATTTAGGCCAGGAAATCAGACGAGCAAAGCTATAAGGTATTCAGTAAGACAACCCAATGCTCAAAAGTTTAATGGATATTGTTTTGTTTGCAATAAATTTGGTCATATGTCTGCTCAATGTAGAAGTAGAAATAATTCAAGTGGTCCATCATTCTCCGATCAGTGTTTCAATTGCAATAAGTATGGTCATAATTCAATTGAATGCAAAAATATGACAAGGAACTTTTTCAATAGAAATGTCAAATGTTATGCCTGCAATAGATTTGGCCATATTGCAAACCAGTGCAGATCAAGAGAAAATCAATGGAATAACTGGTTTGGACAAAGAAATGTGGTGTGCTATAATTGTAACAAATTTGTTCACATTGCAAGATTTTGTAGAAGCAGGAAGGGTCTGGTAAACAAAGAGAAAAATATGCAAAAGGATGATAAGGGAAAAGGAAAAGTTACTACAGATGAGATCAAGAATCAAATGAAGAAGACATGAGTGAAGAAGAGTGTTTCTGATGTAGGAAATGAATCTGCACTAGAATCTAGTGCTAGAAATTCCTCCAAGAATTAGTTTAAGGCCTCTGGCCTAGGGGGAGCTCTCAAGAAAATCTTTTACCCCCCTGTCAGTAGTTGGTACCAGAATGTGGAAAATTGCAACAAGCATTAATGATCTACAGATGTTTTGGGAACACTTGTGGAGGAAATTTATCAAAATTGAAGGCCTGTAGAATAATTTTCTTTCACAGACTATGAAAATAGGGTGTACAGAAGACCTAGGGAAAAAGCATTTTTGTGATAAAAAGTTAGGTGTGCGAATGATAAAAGGTTACTTGTATTCCTCATTCATCACATTGCATTTTGAGAATAAGTTTGGAGAGATTTGCAAGTGAATTTTGGTGAGATACAAGTTGAAAGGAAATTCGGTGAACAAACCCTAATCCGGCGAAAGGTGGGTGTGTGCAAGAAGTTGAGTCCACTTTTTGGCCAAAAAGTGGAAGTGTTTTCCCTGATTTTCAGTATTTGACACATTTGACCTTAAAATTTGAAGCACTTAGAGATGAAATCTTTAAAAAAGTCACTAATCATAAAATGTAGTGCTCGGAGTCTAGTTTCCAAATATGTAATTTATTTCAATACCCAGATTGTACAAATTGAGTTTCAATAGGCATTTCAATAATCCACTGTTTAAAAGTCATTTTTTTTTACCATACCATGCACGTGTATGACATCCATATTTTGACTTAAATTATCGTATTTTTCTAAATCCTTTTGGGAAAAGTTTTATGACTCACTGAACCTTGCTCTTGATATTTTTTTGTAATTTTTTATTGAATATTTTTTTTTTGTTAATTTTTTATTAGGTAGATTTGTCGTTTTGAAAAATCGTCATGTACGACATGCATAAGATGACCTAAACTTATCATTTTTTTGATTTTTTTTTTCAAATTGAAAAGAATTGTCTGAAGTTTGCTTTCCTACAATCCGTTTGTCAAAATGTTATGTTGATCAAAAGTTATTAAAATAGTAAAAAACTCTGATATTTAAAGTTTATGGACCAATTTAATTAGAAATTAATTGAAAAATAGAAAAAATAATTCAATTGCAAAACAAATTACAAATTTAGAATCTGCATTGTTTGATCTAAAATGGGTTTTATTTTCATCAGAAATTTTTTGAAAAAAGGTCGTTAGCCATATGTCCAAAGTCGATATTTTTCTTTGACATTGTTAGGGCCTTCAATTTGCAGGTCAAACCAGGTTGAAGGCTTAGGTTCAGACTTCCAAAGCTTTTCCTGAACTGAAAACCTTGGCAAAAACCCGCCCACGATGCAAAACAAGATCCCGATTATAAAACGGGATCCTGTTTAGTAATAAGCGGGATCCCGTGCTATAATCGGGATCCCGTTTCCATTTCGGCCATTGTAAAGGTAACGGGATCCCATTTATAAGATGGGATCCCATTTCCTTTACAACAGCTCCCACACTCAATTTTAGTGAACGAGATTCCGATTATAGAACAGGATCCCGTTTATTAGTAAATGGGATCCCGTTTGGTAATCGGGATCCTATTTAATTATGAGCAGGATCCCGTTTTATAGACGGGATCCCGTTTATATTATTTAAAAACACTGTGCACAATTACTGTCAAGTCTGCAACTTTGCAACTTCACATGTACGGCCGCGAGCACTAAAAATCAATTATTTTTCATAAGTTATTATATTTACAGGTGGTCAATTTGATTTTTTGTTGATTTTATCAGAGGGAGCATCATCTACACCATTTTTGAAGTGAAATTTGCAATATGGATTGAATTTTTCAAAGGAAGCATGAAGAAAACAATTTTTAAAGTGGAATTGTGGTAGTTTTCTATTTGTTTTGAGGAACACAAGAGGAAGAATTTTTCCGTAATAGGTATTCAACTTCCAATTTGGATTCAATATTTTGAAGTATTTCACTATTAACATTCATTTGTGCTTGAGAATTTTATAATTATGGGAGATAAATTTTGTAATAAGAGAAGAAAGACATTGACTCCTCAAGAAGTTGAAGCAAATAAAGAAAAAGAGAGACAAAGACAAAGAGAAAGAAGAATGAGAATAAAATCAATGAACGATGGTGGAGCAACCAATTCAACAACTATTGAAGATGAAAACATTGAAGATACCATAGTTGTAGATGAAGCTAATTTGCAAGGAGTCAATTTGGAGAAGAATATGATTATACAAACAAGTCCTACTATGTCTTCAAATCCCTCTTTGAATGCTATGGAGAATGTTTCAATATACACAAATCCAGGTATGTCTTCAAATCCACATGTTAGTGAAATGGTAAATTTGTTTGTAGAAGATTTACAAGATGCTGGATATAATGATGTTGACATTGACTATATTCAAAGAGATGAAACTTTTATAGAATTTGTTGAAAACAAAAAAGAAAAATCTTTTGTTGCAAATGAAAATCAAAATGATCATTTTCTTGAAAATGAAAACAAAACCTATATTTTTGATGAAAATGAAAATGAAAATGAAAACCGTTTTGTTGATGAAAATGAAAATGAGAATCGCTTTGTTAATGAAAATGAAGATGAAAATGAAAATGAAAACCGCTTTGTTGATGAAAATGAAAATGAAAACTGTTTTGTTGATGAAAATGAAGATGAAAATCTAGAATGTGATGTTGAATTTAATGAAAATACTTTTTAAAATTGGAAGTGGTGTTTTCGATAATCTTCCGATCAAATTTCTTGGAGGCAAATAAGAACACATGCAAATAGAATATACATTTTTTATCATAAAAAATTGCATTTCAATGTCAACTAATGATGCAATTGATGAGAATGCAAAATGAGGAAAGTAATGAAAAGTTAGGCTTTATGTTAAAACCAAAAAGAAAAGATCAATCATTAAAACATGCTATGTCTACTGTTGCTAGTGCCATTCAATCTATTGGCAAAAATAGTCGATCTAAAGATAAAAACGCAGCAAGAAGAGCTATAACTACTGCTATAGTCAATAAAACAACTTTGAATAAAAGAATGGTAAGCAATATTAGTGAAGTTTTAAAAATACATCCTAAAACACTACTAAGAGCAGCAAAAGAAGAGAAAGTATAGAAAATGATCCTATCAATCAATGTTGGAGTTTCAAAGGGATCTACTCGGTGTCCGATATAAAATTGAGTGTTGAAATTAAATCTTTGATCAAAAAATATTGGCATGATAATACTAGGGTTTCATCTAATGCTAGAGATGTTTTAAAATTAAGGGTGGGTCCAAAGTCTGCGATCCTCACCCCAAAACACCTATTAGATACAACACAAACTGAATTTTATAGAAAATTTTGTAGCGATTCAGTGTTACCTGGTAATATTAAAATAAGTCAAAGGTCTTTTGAAAAATGTAAACCTTGGTATGTAAAAATTAATAAGCAACGAATATCTTGTTGTTGTAAAATACATGTTCAATTTCGTTATTTTATGATGTTTTTCATATATATGTTGTACCTTGCATTCTAACATGATTATACAGATTGTGGTATTGATATACACCTCAATCAATAAGAGAGTTTATTTCGTGTTTGTTTTGTGAAAATCTTAATGATAGATTATTTTATTTAAGTTCATGTGGCTTCTGACAATGCATTAACTACGTAAATCTTTTCATTTTAAGAAATTGTTTGCATGAAAGTAAGTTGATCATGATTTTGGACAACAATTAGTAGAAGTCAAAAGATTTAGGAATGTTCAGTATTCTTTAAAAGATGGAAAAATAGGAAAGCGTTGTGATTTAGTTACAGAAAAAGTTAGTGTGCATGCATTTATGAGTGAATTTAATAATAAAATTGTACCAAATATGTTATGCACTCTGAACATGCTCGATGGCTTGATGGCCAATTTCGCGCATGTAGAAACACATTTCCAATTGGTGCTATACTTTCAGTGGTTGATTTTAAGGGAGAATTATACTCACTCCACAAGAGGAAATTCAATCTCAATAGTATAATTCTGTGCAAGTAGCTATGTTTGTCCATATTGTTTATAGACATGCAAATGATAGCACTAAGGATGATAGAAAAGTTTTGAGGAGTATCATTTTTATTTGAGTGACAATCGGTTACACTCGTTAGAGTTTGTTCAATACTATTTTAGTATATTTTATAGAAATTTAAAAGAAAGAAGAATCCATATGAAAGAACACCTCATATGGTCAGATAATTGTACGGGGCAGTTCAAAAATGCTAGAATGTTCTATTGGTTAAGTAGGGTTCACAAGGAACTTAATGTCCAACATATATGGAGTTTTTTTGAAGTTAAGCATGGTAAAGGAGAACATGATGTAGCTGGTGCATGTGTCAAAAGAATTCTTGCTAGAGAACAATTAAAATTTGAGGATTCAAGAAAATTTAAAAATGCACATGAGATTGTGGATTGGGTGTAATAGGAAGATTATCTCGCACTGGTTCGAAAGTGATTACCACAGCTCATCAATTCTTTGGTTGGTGGAAGAAGAAAACATTGTATCTCCAGAGTTGATTGTGAGACAATTAGTGACCACGGCATTCATTTAGAGTGCCACAGCAAGCACATGGACTGGGACAAGGGAGCTTGCATGTTTTGTCAGTTTTCTATCTCAGGAGATTGGGAAGCATGTGAAAATACAGAATGGGTTGAACAGTGGGAGCGAAGATCGCTGACACCTGCACAAGCACACAATCAATATGAAAGAAATATTGAAGAAAATGATCAATTGTTTGCATCTGAAGATTATGATCATGTTTTAGACCTTGTACAAGAAGGTAATTTTAATTTAATTTATTTCATTTTATTTTGCTTTATTAAGTTATTTTTTAATACTAAATTAGTTATATGGATATGCACAAGTTATTAAATCGAATTTTGTTGGTAGGACATGTGTATGCAATTATTGCACATGAGGGGAATGAAGAGCAAACAGAATATTGGTTGGCTCATTGTGTGGAAACTAAACATAAGTTGTTAACACCTCGAGAAGATGATGATGGCTTTTATTATCCAACAGGTACGGTGATCCCTTTAAGACACCTCCTTAAGCAAATTTTGATAACAAGTTTTAGATCCCCTTAAGCAATTTTTTAGAACAAGTCTTTGATCCCCTTAAGTAAATTTTGAGAAGTTATTTGATGGTGGTTTTTGAGCATGTTTTCCAATAGGATCGGTGGTGGTTGTTGGCACTTGGCTACTAAAATACTTGAGAAGAAAGAATGGTCTACCTGCATTCGAAGACTATGAAACACATAAAAAGATTATGAATTATTCACATTTGGTGGTGGCAACAAATATAAAACTAAAGCGCTATCGTGGAAGACCTTCAAAAAAATTACTATGGTCAATTTCTATGGAAGAGCATGAGGCAATCATAGATGCATTGCAAAAAAGAGAGGATGCAAATGGTAAAATGGACTAAGTAAATATAGGTAAATATAGTTTTGGTTTTATTTTGTACTTTTAAATACATTAAATACATGTTTCGACATTGGTCAAGTGTGTTATTTGTTGAAATTGATTTAAATTGTTCTTTTATATATCCTTAAGGCATAATCACAAAAAGGATCTAGTCCATGCAAATTCAACCTAGACAACATGGAATACTTGGTAAAAACAGGTAATTATCAGTTAAACTATATTTAAATACAAGTTTTGATTACATATTGATATTGCTTGGACAT
>VDFB02339554.1:0-23187 GCA_007258455.2 Sequoia sempervirens
GGGCCTCAAACATTACTAATGGAAAGGACCACATGGAGGAATCTTGTAGCAAATAGGATGTTGTATGGGAGGAGGTTGAAAACCTTAAAATAAAAGTGAAGAATTTTGAGAAAAGGCTGCACAATGTCATTCGCTTCACGCTGAAGATCATGCACAGATCCGCCACCACTCTATGTCTATTGTAGAAAGATAAATCCACCAAAAATGTAGAGGATGAAGCTATCAACAAGGAACTTCTTAAGTTCCTCGTTGAGGTTTGGGCTACCATAACTTTAATCAAGCCATGTAGTGGAAAGAAGGATTAGGGTTGCAAGTGATTCTAGTTTTTGGTTGGACCTGGCCTCAATGGTCATCATTTCTTTTTTATTTCACTAAATATACTGATACTGTTTTTATGTTTTCTTATGATTTGTATGACCCCTGGTGGTTCATGGTTAAGACTGCTTTAAATCATGATTTCATGATGGACACTAGTATTAGTATTATGATTTTGATGTGTTTTTGATATGAATTGTTTAAGGTATTGGTTAGGTTTTGAGACCTTGTTGTTAATGTGTTGTTAGTGTTATTCTATTAATGATGGCCTGCAAGGCCTTGCACTAAATGGACAACACCCTAGTTTTGCTTCTTTTTATATCAAAAACATTGGGAGTATACATTAGTAGAATCCTTGTAAAGTAATGATTACCTAATTTTTTAGTAACATTATCATTTATTTACTCCCTCTTATAAATTTAATTATTGGATTAGCATTGAAATTATGTAACTTGGAAAGTATTCTCTTGGAGAATAGAAGACTTCATCACTATTTCTATCATTAGACAAGTTATAAATTTAGTAGTTTATATTTAATTATTTATTATTTATAAAAATTTCTATTGTCATACTTGGGAAATTTTGTATAAGATATTATTGACAAGTTCTTGTTCCTTGTGATCACCTTCACTTTTAGGGACTTCTAGGAGGAAGCCCAATCTTGGGGGGCAGGGGGGGGGGGAGAGAATGTAAAACCCAGTCCCTTCTAGACTTGCTGATCCTATTAGTTTTTGATGATTTATATGCTATATTCTATGTTCTTTCATGTTGGATAGTACACATGAGTGATGGTTGTTGCTACACCATGAAGATGTTCATATTCTTGATTAGTCCTATCTAACAGTTGTTGTAAATTCTTGTGATAGTTAGATGAGTTCCATTCTTTATCTAAATAAATATGCAATGATTAGGAGGCTCAATTTTTGGTAATATTATTATGTATATTAAGTGGATTACATTATGTTAGGTTATTACATATCATAGATGTGAGTCGGTGTGATTATGAAGACAATTATTGGTATTCAATGTTACTTATAGTAGTATGCATTCAAGTTAAATATTTTATAGACATGAGTGGTAATATTTTGATAATAGATTGTATTCACTTAGTTGTTCCTTGATTCCATAACATGTATCATATGAGTAAGGAGTGTTAAATTGTATGTTACTTGTGTAGATTAGTGGGTCTAATTTTCTAGATTATTATTATTGGAATTTTTAATTCATATGTCATTTATTTTAATTACTATTAATCATGAGTAATACTGACACACTTTCTTTGTTGAGTAAAATGGGTAAAAATTGGCCAATGTTGATATGGGGTCACATAGCTACTTCCTTATTGTAGCCTTGTGAAATATTAGTCTTGTCATGGGCATGTGATTTAACCTCATTTTCTGTGGTATGGGTTGTGTGTATGTGAGAAGTTTTTTATTAGTAACTTTATTAATATGGTCACTTAGTTTATGTTTTATGTAGTCTTTATGTGGGATTATTTGTTTAAAAAGTTCCCTAGGTGATAGGTTTGTGGGATAGGGGTATTTTTATTCCATGAAACTCATTTATTAAAGTCTTAAACCCACTCTAATTACCCACTTATAAAAAAATGACGAAAATTAGAGTTGAAAGGGTGGTTGGGAAGTTGAGAAAGTGGTTGCCTTTCCCCCTTCCATTTATTCTTTCTGTTTGTGAGGAGAAGAGGGTTTTTTCTTTGGGTTGATTCCTTTTGGGGATTGTTCTTGAGTTCTTGTTTGGTTTTCATTCTTCATTTGGAGTCTTTTCCATTTTTGTGGAGGAGCAATGGAAGAGAGTGCTTGGAGGGATTTTTTCCACAAGTTGGATAGAAAACTTTCTCGGTGAGGTCTACTCTTTTAGTTATCTATCTTTGTTGATTTTTAATGAGTTTGTTGTCATATTGATCTTATAAAAAATCTATGTGAAATTTGATATTGAATCTCTTGTGTTGCTGCAAGTAGTGTGTTGGGGTTTGCATTTTTTAATTCTTCCACCTTGTTTAGTTTAATTTCATTTATACCCTTTTGTGTGTTAAAACAAAGAAATATGAATGTAAGATGTTGTGAAGTGAAAATTATATAGAGGGTAAACTTGTCTAGGAATCCTTGAGATTAGTGGTTGTAATGTGACAAGTTTAGTATTTGTGGATGTTATATGTTACACGTTGGTTGTGAATCATATGTATATAGAAAGTATTTTGTGGAAGTGTTATGTGACCCTAGCTCTAGGGTGGATTAAATCTCAATCCTATAGTTGGGTGGAGAGCCCATCGGCCATATTATTTTTCTTCTTTAAGGATCTTTGTATTTTAGGTACATGTTTTGAATAAGAAAGAATATCTTGGGACTTTCAACCAAAGGATTTCAAGACAGACAAATAATAATTTGTTTAAAAGTAGTTTCATGCATTTGATCATAAAAATTCATAAACAATATATTGTTTGATGCAAGATTTTGTATAGGGATGCATTCTAATGCACTATAAATTTATGATTGGAAAGTTCATAACTCTTATAAAAGTTTTGAGTTATCTTGAAGTATATGATTTGATGTATATGTGATAGAATTTTTCATAAGTTGAATAGAAAATAAATGGTTGATATGCATGTTATGTGCCAGTTGTTGTTTTTGATGAAGTGGTTCACAATGACAATTCCTTGAGTTGATTGCAAAACAAATTAAGTTTAAGTTTTTTTTTGGTTTTACACAATTTGAGTATGTTTTCAATTTGAGGTATTTAGTTGCTTGCCATATGTGTATCACTACATCAAATATGTGTGACAACCATAATAAACAGAATTCAAACCCCTCTAGACCACTTTGTACATATGGTATTCTAATGTTGGAAACTAGTGATTGCAGTTGTAGTAGATGATTCTTGTTTACTATGGTAGATTGATTAGAAGTGTTAAAGCATGCAAATGCATATCTATTTTGTACTATCAATGCATTGACAAGTAATTGGGCCATAGATAATCGCAAATAAATTGCATCAAATTATTCATTAAGAAGAAAATTTATAACAAACATGTGTTCACCACATGTAGTAGAAAATTAAATAGGTCTACAAAGTCCAAGTGTATCGAATGCATTTGCAATTGTATTCTAGATGTCAATGAAATTGCAGTGTGTGATTGGAAAGTGTGTTTGAATGTTTTGAATGCAATTTTATGTGTTTATCTGTGAAAACATAGGCTTATAGTGTCTAGCTCTTGCATTTGCATCATGGAAAATAATTCATATTGCATAGGATTGCATGTGTCTTTGTTGAAATGAAAGTGCATTACTTTGTGTGTTGTAGACCAAATTCATATTGGTATGCTCAACCAAAGTTCTAGCCATTTTAAATAGAATGTGTCACCCCAAAGTCTAGTTTCACCATTGCCATTGATCTTTGTGGCTAAAAGCCTCATTCTACACAAATATGTGTTTTTTTCATGTTTATTATGCAAATCCTTGAGCATAGTTGGATGTAAAACAAGTTTAAATGAGATTTTAGCTATGGTGCATCCATTGTGAAGACAATGTAGGAAATGGTACAAAACACCATTGCATAGTTGATTTGGTGTGTAGCGATGCATTGTGTCGAATAGAAAGTCGCCAACTTTATAGTTGAATGAATCAATTCAAAAAAAATGTACATGGTGGAGAGCTTCATCAATTGACATGATTTTTTCTTTTCCATTTGGTTTATAGGTCTCCACTATAATTGGCTCTTGTGAGTCTTTGTTTTTTAAGAGGGATCGTTGTTAGAATACTATTGAACTAGGTGTTTGATCAAACAAAGCTTGTATTGAGACTATTTAGCAATGCATGAAGCTTAAAATGTTGATTATGTTGGAAAAACAAGGACATACAACTAAGGGGGGCGTGAATTAGTTGTCATGGATTATTTAAACTTTTCAAGCTTTACTTAATTCAATCTCAGATCTAATGAATGAACAATAAACCATAAACAATCAACACATCAGAAACATAGAGAACACCAAGATTTTTTACATGGAAACCCTATTATGGGAAAAACCATGGTGGATGTTAGTCCACAAGATTATAACCTATTAAAAGTATAATGAAAAATAATGTATAATGAAAAATAATGGGAATGCACATGGTTTCAGGCACATTTCCAAAAGCTCACTGCTCAAATACAAGATGGCTCACTACCCAAAAATACACAACAATATGGATTAGATCCATAGAGTATGAACTGAGAAAATAGCTTCTACACAAGCCTGATTATAATTCCAGTTAAGCACATAAAACCTTCTTCACACTTCGCTCAAATTTCTTCTCACTCTACTCTGCAATCGAATGATTTGGTCACTATTCACACATTTGCACTATCTGTGGCATACATTTCATCTTATGCACACACTAACTTCACTCAAATAATTTCTCTTATATATCCGCAACATGGAATTATATCAACAACCTAGTTGGCCAAAAATATAAAACATTTTTTCAATGTCGGCCCAAATTTACAAAAAAAAATTAATGTGGATCAAACGCCATCGGCTAATATTATGATGAGACCCAAAAAAATATCCTCGAGTTTTCCAAACATTCAAATTTTAATCCCCAAGGATCCACAACATGTTACAACCATCATGTCAGCCAAGAACATGAACACCCGAACATACCAAGAAAAATATTCAACCATGAGCACACTGATCAATGTGAACATGCAACAAAGATAGAGCACAATCTAGAAACATCCATGAACACCAAGAAACAATAGAGAAACATCTACAGCAACAAGAATTACCAAAATTATACCAACTTTAATCAAGAACACTGACAAAGACCATAAAAATTCTGTTAGAACATAGATCTTCACAACTCAAGAAAATCTACATGCAGACCTCTAAAAATTCTAGTGGATGGACTAGATACACTCAGAAATAAACCCTTTAGTCCACTACATTTTATCTTCAATGTACAAAACAAGACACCTTCATGATCTTCACAGTTCCACTGGGAACCTAAAACACTTTCTTTTACAATTTTCTTAATATCCTCGACATACACAACCTTCAATACATCAAATGCTAATAGTGTTGACATCAATGACAACCACATATCATCAAAACAACCACAACATCCAACAATATCCCCCTTTGTAATTGATGGCAACACATGATGTGAAAACACCATCAACCCAACTCTCAATCAACACTTACTCCTCCTTAGATTCTGACTCTTCTTCCTTGACTTCTTCTACAAGCTCTCCTCCCCTCAAGACTTTTTACTCTAGATAAGAAATAGTTTTTCACATGAATCTTCTCCCCCTTTGACATCAATGGAAAAGATAAGCATTATCTTACCACATACAAGCTCTCAACTGTGCATATCTACACATTTGACTACTCCCCTTGAGTAGTAGCCATGGAAACATCAATCCAGATTAGGAAATATCTATGAAGCACATGGATTGATGCAAGAAAATGCATATTTAGTTTAAATTAGGAGGGGTAATCACCCCTAGCATCCCTCTGAGATACTCAAAAGTATCCTTTGGCAACAACTTGGTGAAAATGTATGCAATTTGTTCTTTGGTAGGCACATACTCTAGTTTGGCTTCTTTCTCACTCACTTTTTCTCTTAAGAAGTGAAACTTGATTGATATATGCTTGGTGTTAGAGTGTAGCACTAGAATCTTTGATATGTTAATTTCACTTGAGTTGTCACAGTATATGGCAATAGGTTCATCATATACTACTCTGATATCTTTCAACATTTGTTTCATCCACATCACCTAAGTATAGTTGTTTGCAGCATCAATATACTCTACTTTAGTAGTAGATAGAGAAATGGAATTATGCTTTTTGATCAACCAAGACACAAGCTTCTTCCCAAGGAAGAAGGCATTACACTTGTACTCTTCTTTTCATCTACATCTCTTGCCCAATCTACATCAGTATATGCATTCAAAGTAAGATCATCATCCTTAAGATACCAAAGTTCAAAATCAACTATTCCTTTCAAATACCTAAAGATTCTCTTAACAACAGTCACATGAGACTCTTTTGGATTAGCCTAAAATCTAGCAACCATACATAGAGCATTCATAATGTCTAGACTAGTCTAAGTTAAATAGAGAAATCCACCAATCATTGACCTGTATCTTGTTTGATTTTCCTTAGGAGAATCATCGTTCTATGTCATCTTACATCCAGTTACCATGGGAGTACCAACAAGTTTTGAGTCATCCATGCCAAACTTTTTCAATAGTTCTCTCACATATTTGGACTGAGATATGAAGATCCCCTTGTCTAACTAAGTAACTTACAATCCCATAAATAAATTCATCTCTCCAATCATAATCATCTCAAATTCACTCTTCAGTTCATCAGCAAACCTCATACATAGATTATCATCTCCTCCAAAAACAATTTCATCAACAAAGACTTCAATACTTAATTCTTTATCATGATCCAATTTGAAATATAAGTTGCTATTAGTAGTACCTTTATTGAATCCAAGCTTCAGTAACTATTTGTATAATCTAGCATACCAGGCTCTGGGGGCTTGCTTGAGTCCATATAGAGCTTTCTTCAATCAAAAAAACATGTCTTCCTTATCAGTTAGTTGAAGTCCATCCAGCTATTCAATATATACTTCTACTTCTAGCTCACCATTTAGAAAAGTTGACTTCACGTCCATTTGATAGACTTTATAATTTTTATATGCAACATAAGCAAGAAATAACCTTACAACTTCAATTCTATCAATAGGGGAAAAGGTTTCTTCAAAATCAATACCTTCCATTTATGAATACCCTTTACATACCAGTCTTGCTTTATTCTAGACCACTTCACCTTGCTCATTTAGCTTATTCCAAAAGACCCATTTAGTGCCAATCACATTCTTATCTTTAGGTCTAGGAACAAGTATCCATGTATTATTATTTTCAATTTTCATTAATTCTTCCTTCATAGCTTCCATCCAATGTTCATCATTGCAGGCTTCTTTGACATCTTTAGGTTCAATATTCGAAATCAAGCAATACTCTTTAGTAATCTTTCTTCTACTTTGTAATCCTTTATTCTTATCTTCTATAATTTTATTTTCAAAATGATTTAGATTTACTTGCCTTAGAGTTTTAGGATTCTCTCGAACTTCTGATTCTTCTGTACTTTCTTCTACACTCACACTTGTCTTTGCTTCTTAACTATCTTGATTTATTGACAAAAAAGATGTTGCATTTTTGTGAGGTCATTCAATAGAAACAACTTTAAGAGTTCATTACTCACCTTTATTAGCACCAGTGTAAAATTTGTAACAACATCCTTTAATACAAATTCAAAGTACACCAAACCCTATAAAACAAAAAAAAAATATTGTCAATGAATATAACTAAAACAAAGCTTGTATTGAGACTATTCAGTAGTACAATGACTATTTAGCAATGTACCAAGATTTAAATGTTGAATATAGACAAAAGAAATAGTTCACTCTTATAGGTTAAAGGACACTCTTACACGTTTTTCATGATTGTGAATATTTTAACTTTTTATGGCATTTCATATATGGAAGATTATTTATTGCATTGTAAAGAAAGGAAAGGGTTGATTCAATAATCTGACCTTGCACTTTTTTTTGAATTATTTAGTATAATTATGTGGACCTTTGTCTATTGTTGCAATTGGAAGTGCCAGTTCTTGCAACAAGGACAAACTAGACAAATGAGTATAGTGAACGACATATACTATCTGAGTCATAAACATGAAATGATATTGCCATGTAGCTTTATTTGCATCCAAAATAGGTTCAATAAGAATCTTTCTTGGTTAGATTTCCAATTACACTACATAATTTATAAAAAATTCTTTCTATTTGTATAGTTTGCATTTAACAACATAGTTTCTGCATTTACTAGATAGATTTGAGCAAACATATTGGCATTAAATGCAAATTGTGACTGCTTTGTTGGCATACTATAAATCTGTAGTGCCCCTTAGTTTTCTTTTTGTTAATGATAGTTACTTGTTTTTTATTTGGACATTATGATACTTTGCTTAGTGTTGGATACACAGTTATGATGATACTTTACAACTGATCTTTAAGCTTATGCCATGCTTAGTAGATCAATTTAATTGATTGTGTGGATTATTCTATTGATGGGCACCATGTGATTATCTAATGTATGTTCTTATCATGTTGTTAGCATCTGATTATTGTGCATTGATGTATTTTGGTGAAGGGGAACAATATCGCATCACTCACTTGTGAGTGCCCTATGATGCTGTGAATTTCCCTTTCATGATGTGCTTGACTGTATGACTATGAACATGTTCAACTATTTTGGTTTGCTATAGGTTGCAAGTACCATGCATTGACTCCACCTAAATTTTCAGGTTTGTGCATGCCTTAAGCCCAATGGAAATTGTTGATGGAGATAGAATTTGGGCCCTTGTTGAGCCAACGTCCTTGATGAGGATGAGTATTCATTGTCACACCCTAGTAGTGCTGTCCATATGTGATTTGGTTCAACTTTGTTGCCGTGGTCTTATTTTCCATCTTTGCTATGAGGTTAGGTATTTCTTGGTATTTTGTACATTTGATTTAATGTGGGTTGAATAGTACTTTGATTAATTATTATATTAAAATAAAATTATTGAAATTATAAGGCATTGCGATAATTAAAAATAAAAGTTTTTATATAATTGAGGTATTGATTAAATAAATTATTATTAATGCTTTTATTTGGATTAAATAAATTAGGATTATGTCATAATAAAGAAATATAAAAATAAATATATTAATTAATGTGAGGTGCAAATAGAATCAAAAGGTAAAGTTAAAATTAATAAAGTAAATATTTTAAAGTTGATTAATTAAGTGTAAAATAAACAAGGATATCTTTTAAAAATAAATATATTTGAATAGTGGTAGTTAACAATGGATGGGAAATTAGATAATATAATTAAATTAAAGAAGTGCATGCAACAATGGAGATTGGGGAAGTGGTAAATAAATTGGTTTTTTTGGCTAAAAGAAAGGGGATTTTTCACAATATCAGGAAACTAATCTTGTTTTCTCTTCCCATGAGTTTTTCTTATCCTTGGATGTTCTGATTTTTTGGTTCTTGGAGGCTTTCTTTTGGTTTGGAGGTTTTATAATTATGTTTTGGCTATGGTTGTTGAGTTTTGAAGAGTATAGAAGCTGCAAGATGGAAGTGGTGATCTTAACATCAATCTTCACTCAGGTAAGAGGGAGAAGCCAGGTTCCCTTGCTAATATCAATTTTAAATATGTAGAAAATGAAATGGAGTGATCGTGTTTCTTTTGAAAATAAAACAATCTCTTGTTTAAATCTAAGTGTGCAATTTAGTAAATTCATTGTCTGGGCTATTCATTTGCAACAATTGCAAAACCCATTTTCTATTGTTTAGCTCAACCTTCTGCCTAATTCACCATTTGGCTCTAATTTTTAACACTCTCTTTGTATTTAAATGTCTTTTATGTTGCAATTTGTTCTACCTGCATGTTGAATTACACTTGCTCAGAAGTTTCTATAGTATTTTCAAGTGATGTCAATCAAGGGAGGTCCACCAACAAACAACTCAATCTAAAAAAAAATCAACAACCCTCCAAGTCTAAAATGTCAACTTCTCCTTATTACATATAACCCTCACATATGCCTTGTAGTATTGCTTCCTCCATAAATCAAGTATATCTTTTAGAGAAGGTCTATTCAATTTAGGAATATCACCAATTCAATGACCCATTAGGGTATACAAACACATATCTCTAAACCTTAATAGGTTTCTTTTGAACAACTTCACCAAAACCTAGTTTCTACATTGTCTAGACCCAAAATTAGGTCTATTTTATAGAGAAACTTATCACCAATCTTCCTCCCAACCTCTGATTTCACTTGGGAAGCATTCTACAGGTTACCAAACAAAATATTTAACAAAATTTTTACAAAGACACACTTTCCAAGGTGCCTAAACCAAAAATCCTCCTTTTTAGCACTTTCCTTAGGGTTTTATTGAAAAAAAAAGTTCTAGACTTGCCCTAGCCCTGTAGGTACTTCAAACAACTTCTACTATCCCTTCCAATGCTCAAACAATCAACAAAACTTGCTGCTGCAACCAATTTCATGCATGGTCATACTAAAACTTCTCAAATTCACAAGGAAAACTCACTTTCCTCTCTTAGGGCATCATGCCCAACTCTTTATTTGAGCTCCTCTGCACCCAAGATTCATAAAAAAAACTAAACCTAAATGATTCTACCCATTCCATCGAGGCATAGTGTTCACAGCAGGTGGAATGGGGTAATTTTCATGCTTGAAACACCAAAACCCTTAAACATGGAATACATAACGGTTCTCAAAAAATCAACTCAAACTTCCACCAATTTGAATGTTAGAATATCTAACTAGTTTCATAACATAGTTAATTCAGGCCTCTAATGAATTCAAGCAAGTTTAGATCAATTTTCTATTGTACGGGGCCGTACAGGTCTGAGTAAGCAAGAAATTACAAAAAATATGTAGAAAAACAAGGATAACCAATTGATTTTTCCTTCCAAAGCTTCAAGAGAGATTACAAATGTTGTTTCCCACATATGTATGCCTTTTTCCTCCCATTCTAACTGACACAATGCATAAAAAATTACTTTTCAATTATCTAACCATTGGCATCCCCAAAAATCTGCCTTTTACAACTTTTTTGCAAGTTTACATCTTTTTTCACAAAATGACAAATTTTTTGGAATAATTACTTAGCAATATTGATGCAGGAGCATCCAAGGTGTGAGGGCAATCTTGCATCACCCAAAAGATGAATTCCATTTTTGTTCCCGTGTTTTCTTTTTTGTAGATGTTTTGTAATTCTAGATACCCTTTTCGTTTAATAAGAGTTTCCAACTTTCAAAATCGCTTTTTCTGCCAACTGCTATTTTAGCGTGTTTGAATTTGAAGTCGGGAAGAAATAAATTTATGGGAAGGTTCGGATGGAAAATACACACCGTGAAAGAATCGTGTCAAGATCATTCACGACTTGAAAGTTATTCAAGTTCCAGCTTCTACATTTTGCCCTGAAAAACCTTCCGAGCTCAGTTTGAGGTACCAAACAATCCCGGATGGGCCTGAAAATTTGAGAAATGCCAAAGTAGTCCACCAAAGGCCTACTTTGCAGAAAATCATCTTTTCGAGAGCTTTCCGAAAAGGTATTATCATTGAAGATCCGACAGTCGGATTAAAAGTTATGGCTACCGGAAGTTGGTGCATATTTTAGAAATGTGCTAATTTTCAACTGTGAATTTAAACTTGAATTTCAAATTGTAATTTTGGCGCCAAACCGTCAAAAATCTTATCTCGAAGGTTGTTTTTGGTTCCAAACCGAAATGGGTCTATTTAGGGGCTTGTTTCTGATTTTTGGGTAACTTTTTGGGGAAAGAAGTTCGCATGCTGTGAAAGGGGATCTGGGTAATTTTCTGTAAGTTGGTAATTTGCATGTAATATAGAGCTTGGGGATTTGAGATCCTCTGCATGTAAGAAGTTCAATATTTATGAATAAAATATTATTCTCTGTTTTGTGAGTGTATTTGTGTCTCGGGTTTGCTCCTCACAAATATTTGTAACTTAGACCTTCTAAACACCTAGAGCCTACTCAACAATGACCATGATGGACAAAATTTTCCCAATGGTGCCCTTGCACCATACACCCCCCCACCTTGAAATTTTTCCAAGTCTCTTGGAAATAGTGTTGTAACTTTTCTACCATTGATCATTCCATGCTACCAACCTTATTGCACTCTTCCATCAAGCTCGCCTTGCCTTTGGTTCACTTTGAGATTGGCATCCTTCCCTTTGTTCCCACTAGATTCATGCTCCATTCTTTCAAACTAATTTGTGGAGTGTCCTTTATCTTTTTCACCATCACACCCTGGTGGTATACTCTCTTTCACCTCTCTACACAAACCCTTATCAATTTCCCTCTCTTCCACCTCTACCAACTACTCTTCTTCACTTCATATTTTTCTCTATCAGACCTGCAATCTTTTGCAACAACAAATTTAGGAACCTTTGTCCTCAAAACCACCATCCTATTAATCCTACAAACCTCTATTTTAACAAAATTTGACTTCCTCTTCACTTCCTTTATTGTCACAGGGAACATGACTATCCCAACCAAAATTCCTTCACTCTTTTCTTTCCTTTCCTCAAGTATTTCACTCTTATACTTCACTGTATCAGACCGAGACACTAATCCATCTGCTCTTCTCTTCCACATGGAAGCATTCTTCATTCCTACTACATGCACATTGTCTTTATTCATCCTATCTACTATCCATGTTGGATGTTGTGGTTGTGTTGTTGATATGTGGTTGTCATTGATGTCAACTCTATTAGCATAAATGTATTTGAAGTTGTATATGTCAAGGATATTGAGAAAATTGTAATAAATGAGTTGCAGGTTGTTAGTGGTGAAGTGAAGTTTAGTATGTTGGTTATTTCTATACATTTTTGATCAGAGGTTGTGGAATAAAGCATTTATTACTAAGTGTATCTAGTTTATCCACATCGAGTTTTAGAGATTCGTGTGAAGATTTGATCAAGTTATGAAGATTTTCATTTTGACAGTTTTTATGTTTATTCAGTTGGTGTTCCTGATTGAAGATGATGCTATTTCAGTTAGTGCAGTTGTTGTGGATGCTTCTCTTATGATTTGTGATGCTTGTGGATGTTTCTAGATCATACTATATCTTTGTTGCGTGTTTGCATTTATCGATATGCTTGTGGTTGGAAATTTTCTCTTGTGTGTTCATGTTTTTCTTGTTCTTGGTTGACATAGTGTTTGTAGCATGTTGTGGATCTTCGAGGAGAAATTAATTGAAGTTTCTTCATGTTGGATATGTTGATTTGGGTCCTCACTAAGTTGTGGTTGACCTTTGTTTATTTGCATTGATAGTCTTTAATGTTTTGGGCCGACAATTTATATTCATTTTATTATTTTTGTGGCCAACTTGTAGCGATGAAATTTATTATTACAGATATATAAAACAATTGTTCATTTCATTTGATGCATGAAAAATGTGTGTGTGCATGAATAATGTTATAAATCATTCAAAGGAAGAGTAGAGTGTGAATAAGTGTGAAGAAGAGTGAAGAGTGGAGAAGTGTTCATGTGCTTAATTGGAACTATAATCATGCATTAGTAGATGCTATTTTCTTAGTTCAAAATATGGATGGTTGTAATTTGAATCTCTTTTTAAGATAGTGTGTGTTCCTTTCTAATTGAGCAGTGAGCTCTATTCAGTGCACCTAAATGCATGTGCATTCCCCATATTTCATTTTCATTATACTTTTAACAGGGTATAATTTTATGGATAACCTCCATTATGGTTTTTCCCCTAATAGGGTTTCCACGTAAAAAATATTGGTGCTATATGTGTTTATGATGTGCCGATAATTTATGTTTTCATGGTTAATAATCAAATATGCGAATAAGGTTAATAAGTTGAATAAGTTTTGAATTTTTGTGACAAATGATTCACCCCACCCCCTCTCAGTTGTCTTCCCTTGTATTGCCAACAATTGGTATTAGAGAAGGTTCCTTGGAAGAAGTTTAACAACTTAAGGTGATACAAAATGGAAAGTTAGAAAAAGGATAGTCTGAGATTTGATGGAGCAAATTATTCTTTGTGGAAGACTCAAATGGAGTGTCATCTAAGAATCATTGGTGAACCCTACTGGAGCATTGCAAGTAATATGTATATTACTCCACAGATTGGTGCTACTACTTCTATTGAGATTAGAGATATTGAGTATAATATCTAGGGTAAGGAAGCTTTGTTGAGTGCTTTGACTAATTCTGAGATGAAAAATGTTATGGATCTGAAGACTGCTCATGAGATATGGAAAAATTTGGAACCTTGTATGAAGGTGATGCTAATGTGAAGATTGCTAGGTTGTAGAGTTTGAAACGGGAATATGAAAGGTTGAGAATGGGTGATGATGAGAATACTAATACTTTCATGCAAAGAGTGAATATACTTGTGTGTGCTATTAGATGTGCTAGTGGAAAGATAGATGAATATGAGATTGTTACTAAATTGCTTAGATCCCTGCCCGATTCTTACAAATTCAAAGCTAGTGCTATTGAAGAGCTTTGAATTGTAACAAACATAACCAAATATACGTTGGTTAGTAAGCTAATTGCTTTTGAGTTGAGTGAATTTGGTGATTCCCTTCCTAAGGTTGAATCTACATTTAAGGCTACTACTTCTAGAAGAGATAGACAAAGATATTATCTGAGTGAGAGTTCATCTAGAAAAAAATTCAAGTATGAGGATGAAATCAAACAAATTGAAGAAGAAGAAAGAGAGTTGGAAGAGCTAGAATTACTTATCATCAAAAGAGTACCAAGAGGAAAAGGTAAGTATGAAGGAAAATTTCCTCTTAAATGTTTTCCTTGCAATAAGATAGGTCATTTTGCATCAAGGTGTCTAAAAAGAGCTACTAAACCAAAACATAACAAGCCTAGATTTCAAAAGAAGTGTTACTATGTTGCTAATCAAGGCATGAACGATGATGAATTTGATAAAGGAAATAAAAGTGATGATGAATGGGTATTCATTGCTATCAAAGAAAATAATCTTGTATCTACTGAATTTCTTGGTTGTACAAATGTGGACAAAGCCCTGGCTACTCAAGTTGAAGAAAAAGCTGAATGGGTAATTGGCAGTGGATGTTCACATCATATGATAGGAGACAAAAGTAAGTTTGTAAGGTTGGAAAATTATGATGGTGGTTTTGTGAGATTTGGTGATAACATAGCTAGTATGATCTGTGGAAGAGGTTGAGGTTGCATTTCTCTTGATGGAAAACATAATACTGATGATGTTTTGTATGTGGAAGGATTGAAGCATAATCTTTTGAGTGTTGGTCAAATGGTTGATAAGGGATACACTATTCAGTTCAAGGATAGAAAGTGAAAAATATTTAGTTCCAAAAATGAAATTGAATCAAGTACAAAAGCAAAAGGTAATATCTTTCACTTGAGTGTTGCTGGTAAAAGTTGTTTGATTGCTCAAGTTGATGAAAGTTGGTTATGGCATAGGAGGTTGAGTCATGTTAAATTTTATAATATTGTCAAGATAAGTTCCACTAAGGTTGTGAGAGATCTACCTAAGTTGGCGAAACCTACTAATGTAATATGCAAGGAATGCCAATTGGGAAAGAAAAAAGGATTTCATTTCGAAGTAAAAAGCAGTGTTCAAATAAATTGTTAGAGCTTGTGCATACTGATTTGTGTGGTCCCTCTAAGGTCAGAAGTTTACAAGGTTATAGGTATTTCATGTTACTCATTGATGATTATTATAGAATGGTATGGGTTACTTTCTTAAGGGAGAAATTTAAAGCATTGGAAAAGTTCAAGATCTTTAAAGCTATGGTTTAGATAGAGATAGGTTTGGAGATTAAATGTTTGAGATCAAATGGAGGTGATGAATTCACTTTCAATGAATTTAATTCTTTTTTTGAAGAACATGGAATAAAGAGACAATTATCTACACCGCAGACCCCTTGAAAAAATGGAGTTGTGGAAAGGAAGAACAAAACAATTGAAGATGTTGCTAAAACTATGATGCTCGAAGGAAATGTTCCTCATATCTATTGGAGAGAAGCTATGAGTACTGTTGTGTACACACTCAATTGGGTACAAATCAAAGGTGATACTAGTAAGACCCATTTTGAGGTATGGATTGGTCAAAAGCCTATTGTTAAATAATTCAAGATATTTGGAAGCATATGTTATATTAAGAGAGATGAAGACAGGAAATTTTGATGCTAGGAGTGATGAAGGTATCTTTCTAAGTTATTCTACTAAAAGTAAGGCCTACTGGTGTTACAATAAAAGATTTAAGAAAATGGTTGAGAGTGAAAATGTTAAGAGTGATGAAAACTTAGGAACTCTACCCAAAACCCATGGATATGACTCAAATGATTAGAATGATAGTACAAACAAAGGAAAGAAATTTCAGACTATGAATAAATTGCAAATCAATCCGATGAATCATGAAAATGAAGAAGAAGGAGAAACTGGTGAAAAAACAAAAGAGAGACTAGAAGAGCCTGAAGTTGAAGAAGATCCTAATATTACTTTGAGGTATGTAAGATTGAATCATTCAGAAGATCAAATTATAGGTGATAAGAACAAAGGTGTCCAGACTAGGAGAAAGATTGTAGAAGAGTATTGCTTGATATCAAAGACTGAGCCTACCAGTGTGAATGAAGTATGTAAAGATGGGCATTGGGTTGAAGCAATGAAAGAAGAGTTAAAATGGATTGAAAAGAATGATACATGGATTCTTGTTCCTAGACCTAAGGACAAGAATGTAATAGGAACCAAATGGGTCTTTAGAAACAAACTGAATGAGCAAGGTGAAGTGGTTAGAAACAAAGCAAGACTAGTATGTAAAGGTTATTCACAAATGGAAAGAATTGATTTTGAAGAGACCTTTTCCCCTATTGCTAGAATTGAAGTTGTAAGATTATTTATTTTCTATGCTACAAAGTCTATTAGATGGATGTAAAATCAACTTTTCTAAATGGTGAATTGGAAGAAGAATTGTATGTTGAGCAACTTGATGGATTTCAGTTGACTGATAATGAAGATATGGTGTGTTGGTTGAAGAAAGTATTGTATGGAATCAAGCAATCCCCTAGAGCATGGTATGTAAGATTGGGCAAGTATTTATTGAAGCTTGTCCAGATTTAACGAAGGTACTATTGATAGTAATATGTATTTCAAGATTGATCATAATAAAGATTTGATTGTTGAAGTCTTTGTTGATGATATCATTTTTGGAGGAGATAATGGTTTGTGCATGAAGTTTGCTAATGAGATGTAGAATGAATTTGAGATGTCTATGATTGGTGAGATGAAATTCTTTTTGGGATTTCAAATTGCTCAGTTAGATAAAGGGATTTGTATATCTCAATCCAAGTATGTAAAGGAATTGTTGAAGAAGTTCGATATGGAAGATTCAAAGCCAATTGGTACACCCATGGTGACTGGATGCAAGTTGAAAATAGAAGATGATTCTTAGAAAGAAAACCATACAAGATACAAATCAATGATTGGTGGATTGTTGTACTTAATTCAAACTAGGCCTGATATCATAAATGTTGTATGTATTGTCGCAAGATTTCAAGCTAATCCGAAGGAATCTCATGTAACTGTTGTGAAGATAATTTTCAGATACTTGAAGGGAACTATTGATCTTGGCCTATGGTATCCTAAAGATGATGATCTTATCTTGAGTACCTTTACTGATGTTGATTGGGTAGGAGATGTGAATGACAAAAAAAGTACTAGTGGTGGTGCATTTTTCTTAGGTAAGAAGTTAATTTCATGGTTAAGCAAGAAGCAAAATGCCATATCCTTGTCCAATGCAGAGGCTGAATACATTGCTATTGCTAACAATTGTACTGAAGTATTGTGAAAGAAACAGATGTCAAAGGATGTCAAAATTGTATATAATGAGCCTATTGCTATATTATGTGATAAATCAAGTGCTATTAACATTTCCAAGAATCCAATACTACATTCAAAAACAAAAAATATATCTATTAAGTTTCACTTTTTGAGGGAGAAGGTAAGTGAAAAGGAAGTCATACTAGAGTATGTCCCTACTAAGGAGAAAATAGAAAAAATCTTTACCAAGCCATTATATAAGGATACTTTTGAGTATCTTAGAGGGATGCTAGGGGTGATTACCCCTCCTAATTAGAACTAAGGATGCATTGTATTGCATCAGACCGTGCATTTCATAATCATGTCTTGTTTCAATTTGATGTTGTGGTGGCTGCTACTCAAGGGGAGTAGTCAAATGTTTAGAAGTTTAGATATGTGGTTCCAAGATTAGAGATCTTTGTCATTGATGTCAAAGGGGGAGAAGAGTCATTTGAAAAACTAGTGATTATATAAGGAGAAGATCCTTGTGGGGAGAAAGGTTATCTAAAAGTGTTGAGAAGAAGATGAGTCAAATTCTAAGCAAGAGTTAGTTGTGTTGATGGTGTTTTTCACATCATGTGTTGCCATCAATGCCAAAGGGGAAGATGGTTGGATTTTGTGGTTGTGTTGTTGATATGTGGTTTTCATTGATGTCAACACTATTAGCATAAATGTATTTGAAGTTGTATATGTAGAGGATATTGAGAAAATTGTAATAAATGAGTTGCAGGTTGTTAGTGGTGATGTGAAGTTCAGTATGTCAGTTATTTCTATAAATTGTTGATCAAAGGATGTGGAAAAAATGGTTTTTTGTTGACTATATCTAGTTTATCCATGTTTAGTTTTAGAGATCCATGTGAAGATTTGATTTAACTATGAAGATCTTTATTCTGACAGTTTTTCTATTTATTCCATTAGTGTTCCTAATTAAAGATGATGCTATTTCAGTTAGTACAGTTGTTTCAGATGCTTCTCATGTGATCCATGATGCTTTTTGATGTTTCTAGATCATGCTCTATATTTTTTTCACATCTGTATTGATCTTTGTGCTCATGGTTGGTGATTTTCTCTTGTGTGTTCATGTTTTTCTTATTCTTGGCTGACATAGCATTTGTAGTGTGTTGTGGATCTTCAAGTAGAAATTAATTGAAGTGTCTTCATGTTGGAGATGTTGATTTGGGTCCTCACTAAGTTGTGGTCAACCTTGGTTGATTCGCATTGATAATCTTTAATGTTTTGGGTTGACAGCTTATATTAATTTTATTATTTCTTTATGGTTGACTTGTAGTGATGAAATTTATTGCTACAGATATATAAAAGTGATTGTTCATTTCATTTGATGCATGTTGACTATGTGTGTGCACAAATAATGTTATAAATCATTCAAAGGTATAGTAGATTGTGAAGAAGTGTGAAGAAGAGTGAAGAAGAGTGAAGTATTAATGTACTTAATTGGAACTGTAATCAGGCATTAGTAGATGCTATTTTCTCAGTTCAAAATCTAGATGGTTGTAATCTGAATCTCTTTGTAAGATAGTTTTTCTTCCTTTGTAATTGAGTAGTGAGCTCTATGTAGTGCACCTGAATGCATGCACATTCCCCATATTTTATTTTCATTATACTTTTAACAAGGTATAATCTTGTGGACTAACCTCCACCGTGGTTTTTCCCCTAATAGGGTTTCCAAGTAAAAAATATTCGCATTATGTCTATTTTTGATGTGTTGATGATTTAAGTATTCATGGTTAATAATAAAATCTATGAATAAGGTTAATAAGTTGAATAAGTTTTGAATTTCTATGACAACTGAGTCACCCCCCCTCTTAGTTGTTTTCCCTTGTATTTACAATAGTCCTAACACTACCAAGCCTTGAAATGGCTGCCAACCCCATACTCTAATCTTCCTCAATGCTCACATAGTCTTTCCTCCCTATCATGATGATCTTACCTTGTTCCTTTGCATCTTCAACCAATAGAGTTAATGTGAATGTCTTCCCATATTTCTCAATATTATAGGTATTTTATCTCCCATCATAAATTGCAAACTTGTCAAACTACCAAGGCCTTCCAAGAAACATATTACAATAACTCATAGGAAAAATATCACAAACAACCTCTTCTCTATATCTACCAATTTGGAATTGAACTAAATCTTGTTCATTTACCATAATGGATTGGTTATCACTTACCCAAGATACTTTGTAAGGATTTTCCCTAGGTACTCTTTCTAATCTTAGTTTGTCTACGATTTCACTAGACACCATATTGTCAATACATCCTAAATATACTATCACCTTACATATCTTTTTTTTGAATTTGAAAGTTTTCCTAAATAATGCTCTCCTTTGAATCATCTCCTTCACCTCAGAGGTCTTCAATAGTTTTCTTTTCATCATCAAAATTTCACCAAATTCTAGAGCACAACTATTAGAATTTGAACTCTCAGCTTCATCTTCTTGGAAAATTTGAGCTCTTCTTTTACTTTTCCTCTATCCACCACTTGATGTAGCACCAAATTTCTTAGGGAAATTTTAGGATGGATGACCAAATTCATTTCACCAGCACCTACCTAAAATGTGTTTGAATTTCTTCCTCCAAATCTTCCTTGTGTTCCTCTAAAGCCACCTTTGAAATCTGTAGTTGGTTCTTCTCTTTTATGTGCCTCTTCTTGATTCTCATTTTTTTGTCTTGAAGAATAATATGCACCTCTTCCACTTGAAGTGTTTCCTCTTCCTCTAATTGTCTTCTCTTGCCTTATTTTTACTTTTTCCTTGGCCTTTAGTGCTATTTGATAACATTCTTCAACACTCCTTGGATTTTTCAAAGCCAATTCATCCTAAATATTCAATCTCAAACCACCCAAGTACCTAGCTATCTTTTCATCCTCATTCCAATTATGGTTATATATCATACTTCACTTATAAAATTCCTTAGTTTCTGATTTTACATCCATTTTTTTCCTTAAGCTTTGAAGCATCATAAACATCTGAATAGAATAATCAGAAGGGATAAATTTACCTTTCATCTTGGCCACCATCTTATCCCACGATACAATCTTGGATTTTCCTCTCTTCCTTCTCTCTGACTACTCACAGTCCTGCCACAAAAGTGTATGACCTTTCAGTTTTGTCTTAGCAATTTTGACTCTATGTTCTCTTGGAATGTCTTCACACTCGAAGTAGTTATCTAAAGATGTTATGAAATATAATAAATCTTCTTCATTCAAGTTCCCACCAAACTTTGGAACATCAATCTCTACCTTGTGCTTGTCACTCTTGACTACCCTTAACAATTTTTCCATTCACTAATCTTCTAGATCTAATTCCTCATCTAAATATTCAAATTTGTCATCCTCATCTTCATTTGAATCACTTTCAACTTCCTCTCTTCTCTTTCTTGTATCCAAAGCTTACAATCTTTCCTTTAGTTCTATGATCTCCCTAACATACCTATCCTTCAAATCACTCATCTCTTTGGCCATATTTTTCCCTTTAGGAAGCATCTTTACAATTTGTCTTTTCACCTTCCACTCTTTCCTTTGTAAACTTTAACCTTCTTCCTTATAGATTTTGAACCTTTTCTTTGATACCAATTGATGTCAATCAAGGGAGGTCCACCAACTAAACAACTAAATTTCAACCAAAATCAACAACCCTCCAAGTCTCAAAATCTCAACTTCTCCTTATTACGTATAAGGTCCTCACTTCTTATAGTATTACTTCCTCCATAAATTGAGTATATCTTTTAGAGAAGGTATATTCGATTTAGGACTAGCACCAATTCAACAATCCATTAGGGTATACAAACACATATCTCCAAACCTTAATAGGTTTCTTTCAATCAACCTCACCAAAACCTAGTTTCTATGTTGTTTAGACCCCAAATTAGGTCTATTTTACAAAGACACTTATCACCAATCTTCCTTCCAACCTCTAATTTCACTTGGGAAACATTCTATAGGTTACCAACCAAATATTTCACAATTTTTTTACAAAGACACACTTTCCAAGGTGCCAAAACTAGAAACCCTCCTTTTTAGCACTTTCCCTAAGGTTTTATTGAAAACAAAACTTCCATAATTTCCCTAGCTCTGCAACCACTTCAAATACCTTCTATTATCTGTACCAATGCTCAAAAAGTCAACAAAAAATTCTACCCGAACCAATTTCATGCACTACCATACTAAAACCTCTCAAATTCACAAGGTAAACTCACTTTCATGTCTTAGGCATCATGCCCAACTCTTTATTCGATCTCCCTTGCACCCAAGAATCATGAAAACACCTAAACATAAATGATTCTACCCATTCCACCAAGGTACAATATTCACATTAGGTGGAATGGGGTAATTTCCATGCTTAAAATAGGGAATACACAACCGTTCTCAGAAAATCAACTCGAACTTCCACCAATTTGAATGTTAGACTCTCAAACCAATTCCATAAATGAGTTAATTCAGCCCTCTAATGAATTCAAGCAAGTTTAGATCAATTTACTACTCTACGGGGCCATACAAGTCTGAGTAAGTAAGAAATTATAAAAAAATCTATAGAAAAATAGTGATAACCAATTGATTTTTCCTTCCAAAACTTTAGGAGAGATTACAAATGATGTTTTCCACATATTTATACATTTTCCTCCTATTCTAACTGACACAATGCCTAAAAATGACTTTTCAACAATTTGATAGTTAGCATCCCCAAAAATCTATCTTTTACAACTTTTTTGCAAGTTTTCATGTTTTTGCAAGTAATAGCAACTTTTTTTTGCATTGTTTAGCAATTTTTGCAACTTCGACCTTCTAAACACCTAATGACCACTCAAACATGGATCATTACAATATCAAATAGTCTAAATGACCTTATTTAATGCATATTAACTCAAAACACCTAGAGCCTACTCAACAACAACCTTGATGGACAAAATTTTCCCAACGGTGCCCCTGCACCTCCAAGAAATCCATATTGTGGTTGCAAATAGATGTTTTTATTAGGTAGAATGTTTTTCAAATCTTGGCTTGTGAAGTATAACCACACCTCTATTTCTCAAGTATTTCACGTTAAGCTTTGTCTCAGCCATGACTAGTTTTCTCTGCCTTATCGTAATTGTGACACCATTTTATGGTGTTATCCAACATTGATAAGTTTCATATAGGTATTGTAAAAATAGTAATAACTATTCACTATCTGTATTTTTTTAAGCAAGCCAACCCAAACAAACACTCTTCGCTTTGGAATTCATTATCTCTTTTTTCTTAAACAAGTTAATCAAGACTTTAGGTGCCACCACTGCATTGCGAAGACCATCGAATTAATTGTCTTACAACCAAAAATCCATTCTCGCTTACTTATATGGATGTGGATTACTTGGAAATTAATGGATGAT
>VDFB02339555.1:0-46989 GCA_007258455.2 Sequoia sempervirens
TCAGTAGGAGGCCACAAAGGCTGAGACATAGAGGAAACTCCATGGGGACTCTTCCCCTTACCATATACGATGAGACAAGGTAACATGGGCAAGATGGGAAGGTTGAACACCTAACGCTTGGCCTTTCACCAAGCAAGCACCATTAGACTCTCCATGAGATGCAAGGAGGTGAAAGTTGCAGGCACCATAGTAGGGAAAGAGGCAGAAGTGGATGGAACAAAAAAAGCAGAGGAAGACTCCTGAGCACGAGAAGACTTCCCCTTCCCCTTTTGAGAGGAGGAAGAGGAAGCCTGTTGTTGTGCTATATTAGAAGGCTTAAGTGAAATAGCATAAGGGGAAGGATGGTAGGTCACTTTTGGCGCTATGACCCCATTCTTGTATTTAACAAAAGTTTGATACAATAGGTCCATCCTTGGAGGAAGCAAACCAATAGGGGCAGGCCAAAAGTGATCTGATGAATAGATCCCATGCGACACCAGGGGTTTATACCCAGTGTCATGCACAACATGCACGAAGCCCTCATGAAAGAATTTCAAACATTTATGGATCACCGAAGGGACCACATTCATGGAAAGTAGCCAAGGGATGCCTAGCTTCACTCTGAACAAGTCAGACTTTAGGATGATATCAAAAATAGTATTCACGGCCTTGGGACCTACCAATATTGAAAGGGAGATAGAGCCAAGAGGAGCAAGCGAGATTCCATCATAGGTATGAATGGTGCTTTTTTATTTTCTCATATTCCTTTTTATGAAGGAAATTTAGGGGTAACATCCCCTCTGTGATCACATTCACATGACTTGTGGGGTCCACTAGGATCCTAGTCACAACGTTCACGTTGAGGTGAGCGAGAATGTACAAAGGAGAGGGTTCTCTATTCACATTCATAGGCAAGTCTTGCAATGTAAAGGTTATAGTAGGAGACCCATTCATAGGCTGCATAGATGGGATGGGAAGATGCATGAAAGAAGCCATCTTCTACATACAATGAAAAGGACTTTCTTAGAAGACCCCAAAGGTTTAAAAATTAGACAATGACCTATTCTAGAGTTTGCTTCACAATGTTTAGGGACTCTTCTAACTACACTGCTAGGGGTTGTAGGTTGGGTTGCAAGGCTAGGCACCCTACAACGCACACACCTAAAACACGAGAGAAGATTCCTTCAACACTACGAAATGAAACCAAAATATTTCACATTGGGTTCATCAAAATGTAGTGGAAGGGGACCAATTTCTCAAGACCCTAGGTCACGGGAGGGTCTAGAACAAGAGGCTGCCCCGATCTACCTCAAGCTAGCAAATTTTTTTAGGAGAGTTTAAAGTTTAGAGGCTGAAAAGAAAAGAAACCAAGTTGATGTTGTCCTTATACAAGTCCAAATGTTTCAAGAAGTCAGGTGAGCAAGTTTCTGGAGTCCAAACTATGACTTAGGTAGCTCACTGCTAGAGGACTATAACACGGGATATGGATGACAACACATGACATAGATGACAACACAACATGCTAGCATCTTAGTGGGGCATTGGCATCTGTATAGATAGAAATCATAAAGTACAGTAAAAAACCAAGGAAAACCTACTAACAACCTAACGAATATAGTTTGATGTGATAACAAAAATAGAAAGTAACTAAATGACAGAATAATCAAAAGGAACACTATGACTAATCTAATTACGAAATGACAAAGAGGGGTGAGAAAAGTGCACCTTCCTACCCATGATTTGGTATCTTCAAGGTCTTCACTTGATGAACAACTTGCACACACAAGAACAAGAAAATGTTAAGGATGTTTTTAGAGTACTACCGTAGTCAATCCCCCACTTTGGTGTTTCCAGCTCCACAGACAACCAAGATAGCAACGATTGGAGAAATATGATCAAGAAAGATATTGAAATAGCAATACCAAGAAATAATTTGAACAAAAATATGCTACGATATTAAAACGATAATGCAAAGTTAAAGGAAGATGAAGTGATATCACCTTCAACCATGTGCACTCAAGGAAAATGGGAGGAGTGAGCTCACAAGCTTTCAAAGATCGACGTTGCTACAACAATGAAGAGAATGAACCAACAAAGTATCAACTTGAAACTTCAATGGAGGTGGTGGAGCTTGAAGGAGCTGAAAGTGAGTGAAGAGAGTGAGAATGATCAAGAGGAATGCATAGAAAATGAGTTGAAGGAGAAGATAGAAATTTGAAGGCAGAATGGCAAAGGAGCCATTCAAAGTCAGTTCAAAGGGAAGAAGATCTTACACTTCATGTCCAATGAAGGAGTGTAATGCCTTTGCATATTCTAGAGGCAGGAATCCTATTAGGATGATAATGCACCACACAAAATTTCGTGCACCATGCTAGTGTCCTAGACAAAATATCCCTTGCCGATATGTAAAACAACTACCAAGTGGATAGGGGAAGGTGGAAAAAATATGAATTACATTATCGGGTTTAATTATCTAAGGTAGGAGGTAGTGTAAACTAGGAATTTTCAAGGGGATACAAATTCACACAATTACAATAACATATGTTGAATTCAATTCCTTTGAGGCTCAAAATTCTGACTCAAAACATTTCATCTATCTCAGATTACAGATTTCTGCTCTGCATGAATTTTCTTTAAACCTCTATAAGATTTCACACCACTGCTTGTATTTGGATCATGTACGCCTCAAATTCTCATTGCATACGTACTTTTCAATCTCAAAATAACCTTACATATATATCAAACACATCCACTTACATCAATTAGGTCGGCCTAATTAGATGTAGACCCAAATCATACAAAATGTGCCTTATCGACACCCAATACAATTCAAATTTCCTTCACACCAAAAACATATGTAATATAGGTCGGCATGGACCTATAATAGCTCCTTCTCATATTCATATTACATCTCTAGTCTTTGCAACTCTTTACATATATTGGGTCGGCTAGGAATAGAACCTAAAGATAAAATATTTCAATTGATCTTCACCATAGGATATGTAATCCTCAAAATATCATGCCAATTGGAAATATCACTGTATTGACACTTGTAAACATTCTCCCAAAATCACAAGGTTTGACTCAAATTCACGGAGGAATGCAAAATAGTTAGGTAAGGTCTAGTACACAGAAAACTGTGTAAATCATATTTGTTGAACTTTTGTTACTTGCAACTCTTGAACCACTTAACCAAGACAACTGAAATTCTGAACTAAGATTCCAAAGATATCTATGAGCAACATACTAGAACAACATGAGTAGATCTAAAAAGGCGAACAAACGTGGACCAGAATACCTGAGGATATTGTGTGTGAAAACTGTCAATATAAACACTTAGCCAAAAACCTTTTGCAAAATTAACTTTTTTGTAGGACATTCGACATTCATCATGTGGTGTTGATATGGTGTTGATATCAATGACAATTCATTAATGACAACCTTCTTCATTCTTTCAATAATATTATCTTATGTCATATACTTCTTGTGTCTTAGGTCATTTGATATTAGTTATCTCATGTTATAGGATTAAGACACTTGTCATGATCTTGTTTAATTCTATCTCTAAACCTTGCCTATATAAGCAAGGTCTCATTTGTACATTGCAATTGTATTGCATTGACATATTTGATCTAATATTATTTTGCATCCATTATTGCTTTTTTATGCTCTTTCTTGTCTCTTGTAGAAGGATATTTTGGTTGTAGGTGATCTTGGGAGTTTGAGTCCTTGAGTGACTCTAACATGCCTAACTTGCCAATGGTTTAAACAAAATGCAAAAGGAAACTTATGCATTGGAGGCTTTAATGGGTCCATCATAGGCATGGGGCCATGGGAATAACATTTCATGAGCCTCATATGCATCACAAGGTTTATTTCACCCTTTGGGTTCCCAATTTTCATTATCAGGGACATGTCCAAAGAATATCACTGTGGCCAGGCCTATATAGTCACTCAAAACTATTGGAGTTAGTGCATTACTACTCTCCAACCTTCAATGATACAAAATCTACTTACTTGATACCCTTGGTCGTGCTTACACTAAATATTTGTATTAGCACCAAGATAACATATGTGCATCAAGGAGGATATGCATTACTACATTAAAACTCCCAAAAAATGTAGGAGCCTCCACCTCTATACTATTGTGATTAGATGCATACGAAGGAATTACTATAATCATATATTTGATGGATGCCAAAGCTTCACTATTATTCCTTACACTGAGCTCTTCGTGTGAGACACCACCCTCTATGTTCCTGATGTGTCTATACGTTTTGATGATCCTAGTTCATTATTCCTTGTGCCTCCATACTGGGTGTTATACCTGAATTAGGAAAGATGGCTGTTCACTTGGAAGAGTTAGGATAAAGTCAACTGGGAAGTTTTACCTATTTAATGGTGTCATGATTCCTCTATGATAACCAAATGCATTCTTTTTGTTATTTACATGTTTGTTGCATGCAATGTTTAGTCAATATGAGATTTAGTATTTTGTCAATGCATATTCATTTACTAAGGATGGAATTTGACAAATGCATATTTTGAAGACACTGATATAATTTTGGATATTATATTTATATTATGCACATAGTAATTCTTGTTATGGTTACCATAATTGGTGTATTTGCTAAGTGATGTATTGTATATGTCACCTTATGGTTGATGAGTTGATTTATAATTATATGTGCTTATGATGATGATGATCTATTAAGTTTTAGATGTGATGCTAATGAATGACATGTTTTAGTATGTTATGTTACTTTGGATGTGATTTTGATTTATGCACTTTATCATGATGGGATATAGATGATGTTTTATGTAGGTTATTCGATCATGTCATTATTATGAAATGTATCCTTTTTATTATTATGTACTTGTATATACATATTCCTATCGTACTGACACATGTTGTGAGTGTGCAAGGGTTTTATTACCGATGGACATTGGGGTACCACTTAGCCACCTTTGTCTTGTGTATAGTATGTTCATCTTTGTTGTGGTTCTGTATTTCGGTTTCATTTTTCTATAATTGTTAGTCTTGTAAATTAAATGGGATTTTTGAGGTCTTTTAAGAAGAATTTAAGTGTATTTTATGCCTAAAAAAGGGCCTATGTCTAAGGTATATGGGTTAGGGGTTTGTTTTTACCATTTATGTTTTTTTTTGAAGTGTTTACGACCCCTTTTATTTACCCATAAAGTGGTGAAAATGGGGTTATGGTTTGATTAGTTGAGTTATTTGGGAGGAGGTAACTTCTTCCCTCCCCTTTATAACCCTCTCCTTATGGAGAGGAAGGGGGTTACATTACCACTTGTGCTCTCTTGAATTTTGAGTTCTTGTCTTTGAGGATATTTTGGAGGAGAAGGTGATCTTGAGAGAAGGAGGTTGTGGGAGGAGTCTCTCTTCCTTTTATGTCTACCATTAGTGGGATCATAGCGTTGAAGGTAATTCTTCCCTCTTGTGTTGTAGATTCTTGTATTCATAGTGCTTTATTGTGCATCTTGAAAAGGAAATGTTTCATGGTGAGGGTTTTATTTTGGGATATTTCTTTGGGTTCCTTGTTACGTCAAGTCTTGTAAATGTGATGCATTTGTCGGTTTGTTTTTTTTTCTTAGGGGAGGTGACCCCCTCTCTTATAGAGGAGTTTGGTCCTCCTTGTGTGGGGTTGAGTGGGAGATTGCTCCCTTGCATGAGGGCTTTTAGTTGGGATAAGAGTATCCCATTAGGTGATGGCCATCATCGGGGTATGAGTACCCTTGTTTTCTCTTATGGGATATGAGTACATCCCCTTCTTACATTTACAATTATGTGCATTAGAGGGATAAGGTGGCGATGAGATGTACTTGATGTTATATTCATATTTTATTTTACCCATGTCAAGTTGAGCCCCCACTCCCCCTAAATAGTTTACCTTTAGGATAAACTAATGTGATAGTTTGGTCTACTAATTTTGTGGCGGTGTTGTACTCATGTGATGTAAAGGGGTCCAAGTTAGTGTGTTGTGGTGTTGAGTATGTTGACGGCTATGTGAAAACCCTTTGCTCGGGGGTGAGTTGTTTAACCAACTCTATGGATGGGAGGTGAACCCATCAGTATAATGTTGTTTTTCATCCTTGTTCCTTTCAGCTTCTTTAGAAGATGTGCAAGTCTATTGGGAGAAAGGGAATATTGCAATCAAGAGAAAATGTTGTTATTTGGCCTCACTGTAATCCTTGCAATTCAGAAATGAGATCTAGTGAATGTTGTTTCAAGATGATTTATTCAGCTGTAATCTCCAAAAAGGGAGAATTCTATGGGTTTATCCTTTGTTACATAGCACTTTATTATTTTTCCTTGTTTCGATCGATAAGAGTTTTTAGATTAATCTGTGTTAAAAAGAAAGAAAGAAAATTTACCTTATCCTAAAGGAAATAGGGTATGCATTGGGAAAACCAGAAATATGTCTTTTATAACTATTTGTATTTACTTGTATTATTGGAAAAGAAAGCACCAAGAAAAGCGTCCCTAGAACGAAGAAAAGATCATGGTTTCTGAGTAATTGTATTCCTTTATATGTAAACACAACGTACATTTCTGCAATGGAACTTGGAAATAAGTGCTTTCTTTGTCTTGCTGAAACATCAGTTTATTTTCTTCTGCTATGATAACTGCATATGTATTTACTAGATTAATTCTAAGGCATGAAATAGTTAATTAACTGACAAACTGAAAAAAAGTATGGGGTAAATAAATTATATAAAGTCTATTGGAGAAGTAGTTAATTAATTAGAAGAATGATCTTCAAAAACTTTAAATATATGTATATGAATTAGAAGATAATTAAATGAATGAATTATAAATAGTCAATAGTTAGATTAAACATACGAATTTGCAAATACCTCACCAATAAAGATTTTATTGTTTAGATTTTATTTTTAAGGAAAAAGAGATCTTCAAGAAGAAAATGGTAGTTACACATAATCAATGAATTTAGGTTCTAATTTGAAATGGAATAGGTAAGCAACTATCTATTATTATTTGAAATAAAATATTATAAATGGATAAAATTTAAAACACTTCTTTAAAATTGGTAATATTATATAAATGAAAACCCATTTAATTTATTAGTATATCAATACAATAGAAATCATGAAACAAGAAGTTTATCAAAGAGCTCATGTTAAACAAAAAAATAAGAGTAGGGTTTTATAAACAAGTTTAAATTGAAAACTCTCAATTTATAAGGATTGTAATCATGGAGAGAATACCTATCATTGTTAAATTAAGAAAATTAGTGTGGACAAAAATATTATCCAAACCTAATCAAGTTGCAATCCAACAAATTTAGAGATAACATGGATGAGCAATGTTGATATGTGGCAATTGATCATGCAAATATTGGTTTTTCCCGTTGACACATCAAATGAAAAAGGACCTTATAAAACCCTTATTCTAGAAGGTTCCAAAAAACTTGTTATAAGCGGTTGGGATGTATGTTGTGGTAGAGTGTGTTTGTGAGATTGTAATCTGTTTTGCATTGGATAATAAAATCATTAGGTGGATGAGTTTCTATGGATGTACTCATATTGGGTGAACCACATTAAATTTTTGTGTTGATCTCTTTTGTGTTATTCTTCATTGTTATTTCTAGGTAGTAAGAATTGCAAGAAAAAAAGAAGAAAGATTTAGAAATAGAAGTTAAAAAGCTAAGAAAAAGTTGTAGTTAATATAGTTAACAATTGTAAAAAATTTCTTATTGAATTTATGATAAAATCAATAGAAACTTTCTAATTTGAAATACATTAATTAAATGTAAGGTTCATAACTATTTACGATTTTTGAAGAACATAATGTTGTAAAGATTGAATTTTAGTTGAGAACTTTCCAAGTTGAGAAGATTTAAAATTTACCATTGAATTCCTTATTAGAAACTTAATAAAGTGTCTTATTGTTCACATATTTAAACTTGTGTAAAGAAAACAAAAAAAAGAAGTAAACTCTCATTAAATAAGAACAAATTTAAATGGAACTTTTATTTAATTTTGCTCAAGTGAACATTGTGAAATGAATGCCCATGAAACAAAATAGAGTAAATAATTCACTTTAAAACCTACTTAAGACACTATTTAATAAAACAACCAATTAACATCAAATGTTAGTTTGAGATTCAAAATTAAATTAATCCGTCATTTAAGATTTGACAATGTCGGTGTTCATCGTGAAATCAATTAATTGTTTTCATTTACTTATACTTGTGTTGTGAAGCATAACTATTTCGTGAGTTTGAACTTATTATAACGTAGTTCTTTCATTCAAAATCAATTGTAGTTAAGTCATTAGGTTGCAATAAGATTTCTCCTTATAGTCAATCAGGATAACAATTGTGGGTAGAAAAAAAGAGGAATTAGTATTTGTTAGTATATCATCAACTCATCAAATTTTGAAAGAGCATCGATTCACTATACCTTGGAATACCTAGGAAAAGATTTGAGATTCCTCAATTTGACTCACTTAGAGAAAAATGCAAACTAGGGTAGTTAAGGGATGAAATGTCATTGTAACCTCGATGTCATCAATAATAGTTTAACTTCAAAACTTGAATAGCATTAACAGGTAAACAAAAAAAAAGTTGTGTATGGTTTATATTGAGAAAATTTTAGGGCATGAAACTTCATATATCTATATCAGGCTTCTTCAACATGTTAGATCTCTAGAGGGAAGAAAGAACTCCCACTAACCTCTAATATGGTGGGGCATTGCATTAGGACTTGATAAAACCAATGTTTCCCCACTTGGCATCAAAATTCTCTATTCTCCACTACCAAGGGATGGAGCTATGCATACCTTTGACAAATCGATAATGCTAATGCCATCTCCCTTGCACATCAAGTCATCACTGCATCCTAAATCACCTTGCCTTTCCCTAGGATGAGAGTTTGAGCTTCTTTGACATCCCAAAAAACTACACCATTCCCTTTATACATCAAGCAAGGAGGTGAGTACGTACCACCTCAACACTATAAAAAATACCAATGTAATGCTCTTCACATCGTGCCTCACACTAATGACTACTGGGGATGGGAGTAAGATCCTCCTTGAAAACCCAATAATCACTTAGAAATTATTTTTGTATTGATCCACTTACACTATGTCAAACTTGAAGGGGAGTAGATCCCTCTCTGAAAGTCTGATGAATAAAACTACAATGCTCTGCATCTCAAGCTTCCATCAAAACCTTCAAGTATGCTTGGAATCGTAACAACCAAAGACCATGGCGACACTAAAAGTTAACTCCAATATATATACCCTCAAATACATAGGCCAATTTCCAAGCCTTGGGACAAGGTTGACACATATTTGATGAGCATGTTGGGAACACATAGAGGGTTATGAACTTGACCTAGAAACCTAATACAAATAAACTCTCTTAAAACTAACACACATACTTAGGGAAATTCATTTACATATATTTCACCATCATTTATGGAGGCGACCATAAGCACAAACACATCCTTAGACCCAACGTAAGACACAATTTCCCAATTTAAAAAAAAAAAACCAACATGTATAAATTCTATAAAACAATTTATGAGAGAAATGAGGAAGGAGGGGGGCATTATGTGCTTTCATTCCCAAGCCTATAGAGGTTAGGACAAAAAAAAGATCAAGGTATTCCATTAAAAATCAAGGAGATGCTAGATGAATATGAAAATATACTTATGAAAGAGTTGTCATATGGATCGCCATCTATGAGAAGCATTAGTCATTATTGGATTTGATATTGGGAGCTAGTTTATCAAGGAAGCTCATAGAGTGCCACCTATGGAGAATGAGGAGGTAAATAGACAAGTACAAGAGTTATTAGATAAGGGTTTAATAAGGGAAATATTGAGCCCATGACATGTTGTACTAGCAGTGTTAGCAACTAAAAATTATGTGAATGGTGTATGTGCCTTGATTCAAGGCCATCAACAAGACAATTTAATAAAGTACAAGTTTCCATTATATTGTATAGATGATTTGATGAATTATTTAAGTGGGCCCAAGTACTTCACAAAAATATATTTGAAGAGTGGGTATCACTAAATAAGGATTAGAGAAGGGGTTGAATGGAAAACCACATTTAGGACAAAGAAAGGATTATATGAATGGTTGGTCAGTAGCCTTCAACATCAGTCCAAGACCAAGAATGTATCTTGAAATGCTTCCTAAATAGATGCACACACTTAAGAATCTAGTTGAAAGGAGGGGAAATAACCCCTAACTTCTCCCGAAGATACTCAAAAGTATCTTTTGGAAGAGCCTTTGTGAAAATATCAACAACCTGATCCTTAGTAGGCACATACTCCAAATTCACCTCATTCTCTGCAACTTTCTCTCTCAAGAGTGATACCAGATTGAGATATATTTTTTTCTTAAATGCATTACCAAATTCTTTGAAATATTGATTGCACTTGTATTGTCACACATGATAGAAATAGGTTCATCATATAAAACTATAATATCCTTCAATGTTTGCTTCATCCACAACACCTGTGTACAACATGGTGTTGTTGCAATATATTTTACTCCTACAATAGATAATGACACTAAATCCTACTTCTTACTTAGCCATGAAACCAACCTTATTTCAAGAAAGAAATCACCACCACTTGTACTTTTCATGTCATTTGCACAACCAACCCAATCTACATATGTATATGCACTCAAGGAGAAGTCAGTATTGTTAGGATACCACAAACCATAATCTAGAGTGCCCTTCAAATATTTGAATATCCTCTTCATTGCTACAATATGAGATTCTCTAGGATCTTCTTAAAATCTATCCACAAGACAAACTAAATGCATGATATCCGATCTAGTAGCAGTAAGGTATAATAGTCCAACAATCATTGATCTATTATTGCTCCAATTTTTCTTAGGAGATTCATCATTCTTGCTCAACTTACAACTAGTAACCATAGGAGTACATACCGATTTAGAGTCATCTATTCCAAACTCCTTCAACATTTCCTTAACATGCTTAGATTGTGATATGAATATACATTTCTTTGATTTCAATTGATATTCATCTCCCCACACATTGAAATCTCAAATTATTTTAGCTTTTTCTCTACAAACCTTTTGCACGTACCTTCATTTTCTTTGAAGATTATATCAACATATACTACCACAATTAATATTTGTTCACCTTCAACTTTGAAATACAAATTTCTATATGTAGTACCTTTCGTAAATCCTTGTTGAAACAAGTACTTATCTAACCTTGCATACCAAGCTCTTGGAGCTTGCTTTAGTCCATACAATGCTTTATTCAATCTACATACAATATTTATATCTTTTGACAACTGAAAGCCTTCTAATTATTTAATGTATACCTATTCTTCCAATCTTCCAATTCAAGATTCAAGAATGCAGACTTCACATTCATCTAATATACTTTGAAATCTTTATGTTGAAAAAGCTAAAAACATCCATATAGCTTCCATTCTTGCAACCATAGAATTTTTTTCCTCAAAATCTATACCTTCAACCTATGAGTAACCCTTACAAGCAAGTCTAGCCTTGTTCCTGACAACTTTTCCATCTTCATTCAACTTGTTCCAGAATATCCACTTAGTACCAATCACATTCTTATTTTTTGGTCTAGGGACCAATTCCCAAGTCAGATTCTTCTCTATCTGTTCTAACTCGTCCTTCATTGCTTTGACCCAATTCTCATCTTTCAATGCCTCAGTCACTAAATTTTAGTTCCACCTCAGAAAGTAAACAAAAATTTACTTGTTCCTCTGTCATATCAACTTTTCTTCTTGTCAACACTCCTTTTCTCTTATCTCCAATGATCTGATCTTCTAAATGATTCTTTTGCACATACTTGGGAGTCTTAGGATTATTTTTTAGAGCTTCTTCCTCTTCCTCTTCAACTTTCAACTCTTTTCTTTTATCTTCAACATTTTCTTCTTCACTGCAAGGGATTCATCAAATTCATATCCTTCTATTAGTACTGAACTTTGATGTGGTTCTTCATCCCCTTTGACACTTTCACTCTCAACATTATTCTTCAATCTTTTGTTGTTGTACTAGTAGGACTTGCTTCTTGTAGAGTATCCAAGGAATATTCCTTCATCAGGTCTTGCATCAAAATTTCCTAAGTTTTCTTCATCTCTTCTGATATAACACTTGCTTCCAAAAACTCTAAAAAATTTTATAGCAGGAGGTTTACCATACCATAACTCATAGGGAGTCTTTGAACTATTCGCTCTTGCTTGACCTATGTTAAGAATATAGATTGCAATATGAAATTATTCTCTCCAATAGACATCCAAAAGATTGGCTTCCTTCATCATTGTCCTAGTTGCTTCTTGAATTATTCTATTTTTCCTTTCCACAACTTCATTCTGTTGAGGAGTTCTAGGAGATAATAAATTCCTTCTTATTCCATGATCTTCACAAAAACTATTAAAATCATTTGAAGTAAACTCACCACATCTATCAGATCTCAAACATTTTATTTTTAGATTCATTTCATTCTTGTTACTTAAATTTGGGCCCCTCTCTTAAAATTGACACCCCCGTGTTGAAATTTTGGTTAAGTCTTAAGCTGACAGTGTTTGATTAAGTGTACCTAACTTGGGAAGTGTACCTAACTTGGGAAGTGTTTTCCCTAGTTCGTCTAACTTCCCATTTTACCACCTTTTCCTTTACTTCTCCTTTTTCTTAAGTTGGGCAGTGTTTTAGGGTGTTGTTATAACTTCTCGGATACCCTAAGTTATTCTTTTGAATGTTCGGCGGTCCATACTTAGAGTTCACGAACTTGTTAAAAATATCGCCAACAATAAGTTTCAAAGTCTTTTAGACTAGGTGAGAATTAAAGCAGTTTCTAAAACTCCAATGGTGATTTGTTTAGTTGTGCAAAACATCCATATTACCGTTGAAATATAGTTTCAAAGGAATTAAAGAAGTTATAGTGTAGTTTTGGGTGCATTCTAGATAAACGATAAAATATTTGTACAAAAATGAATAAATGTCATTCAGATACAACTAACTAAACTAAAACCAAAGACAAAATTGTTCATAACAAAGAGAGGCAACACCAAAGATAAAAATTGATATATTTTATTATATATATTGGTGGAGATACAAAAAAATTTGTCGATTACAAAAAGGGGCTAGATAATTTATTAAAACGATGATATCTTCATGTGAAAAGGGAAAACATCAACACACATATCGCTTCCACCACCACCTAAAGGTTCTCTATTTGGGCAAGTTATAGTAGGTTCTCATGAGACTACAAAAATTGAGAAAATAACCCCATGTTGTTCCTCACCAGCCCCGCGCGGACAAGGGTCACTACTTCTTTGATGGCTTCACTTTGGGTTGTAGTCGCAATACAAATGATGTCACCCACCAGTCTACTTCATGGATAGTTGTTGAGGCCAGCGATGGCTACATTCACTCGGTGGAGAAACTATGGTCGGACCAGTCACTCCATTGCTCGCATTTCCTAGTCACGATGCCCAGAGGTAGAGATTATAGTGTACACAAAACACTCTAGGAGCATTGCATTGTGCACATGCACCTGGTTCAGAAATGCCTCTCCAAGTATGCCTCGCAACACCTCCTCTTCAAATTCACTCTAGACAATGAAGACCTCCTTCAACTGGTCGGATAAACAATTGAAGAGGGGACTGCATTCGATTTCTTCAATGACAATGAAGTCATTCATGGTCACTCCATCACTCTGAGCACTCACGATGTTTGACACTTTAGGTTGGCGAAGTGAGGTAGTACCTATTGAATTTATAGAAGGTTGGAAAGACATTTGAGTTGAAGATGATCAAGGTGATAGGATGGCAATGTGGCTGAGATTAAGTATTGATATGATTGGAATTTAAGTTATATTCCCAATTGATCATCTTGCTAGACAACTTGCACGTGTGTTTCCATTGCACCTCTACGACAATTATTTAATGCTTAATTTGCAAAGAATGCAAACCGCTCAAGAATTGATGGCCACGAGGCAGGAGCTTAATTAAGAAATGATAGAAAATTGCTTGAAGTCTTATCGTTAGTGGTGTAATCATTCTGGCTATTTATTATTTTCATGTCATCGGTTTCTAAGATGGACAGTTAGGCAGCAATAAAGTGTTACTGCAAGTAATCGGTAACCGTCCAAGAGAGGGATACGAATCCTATATCTGGGTAAATAGACATTCAATGAGGGTCCAATTCCTTGAGAATACATTGTGTTGTAGTCAAGGGAGGAACATTTTATTTTCTTTTAGTGTCATTTACTTTCTGATTGCAATAACTCACGATCTATGAGTTGTGGGTTGAATGTAATGTTGATCATACTGACCTGTGAGTCATGTGCATAAATATAATATATTTTCTGTGAAATCTATTTGACTGCATTTATTTCATCTATTGCAATTATGAAGTCTTTATTTTCTATTCACATCTACATTTTTCATTAATCAGTACAGTTTATGAGCTAGTTGATTGATGATTTTTAGATTTTATTTCACATTAGTAACATTCTTAAGGGATAATGTTTGTCGCCTTTACTGCTTTCTAGTTAAAAGCACATTTATCACCTATTTAAATCAAATGAGGGAGATGTACCTATCAATTAATAATAAAGCCACAAATGCAATTGTGGCCTTTCCAGAGCTATTAGCAACTTGGCATCAATGCTTATTGGGTAAGAGAGTTATTTATTATAGGCATATTTATCAAGGGCCAATTCATTCACTAACATATTTTTGGTGACTCTACTGGGGAAGATTATTATTTCTGAAAAGTTGCCTTCATGTCATGTAGCAAGATGGTACTTTTCCATAATTACATGTTTCCCATACTTTAGCCTGACTTGGATTGGATGTAGGCAAATCAAGAGGATATCATATCAAAATTAAATACGCTCGCTTGGAGGTATAGAAGAAGTGCAATAAATTGTATGCGAGTTCATTTTGTCTTGGAGGAGGAAGAAGAGCGAGCCCTACACCCACCTATACGAGTGGTAGAACATCCCCCAAGATTGATCTTTGAGTATTATGACAACCCACCTAGGCATCCTAATCCATGTCCAATTCAACCCCCAAATCAACATCTGAATCAACACCCTAACTAGCCACTGAATCAACCTCCAACTTAATTGACACCTAGGCAGTAGCCTAGGGGTCCCCCTCTTTACTATGATAGGATTTGGTGACTCTGAACATCATGGATTATGTTCCTTGGGGTAACTCTATTGGACCTTTCATCCTATCATAGTGCAATGAATTACCACATGGTTCAAGGAAAATATTTCCAAAATTCTCTGGTAGTGATGCTCAAGATATGGAAGAACATGTTTTTTCCATGATTGCAATAGGTCCAAGAGGAGGGATTTTTTTTAGGATATTTTTTGACAATCTAACTAAAAAGGTAGCTGAATAGTTCAGGGGATTAGAGAAGGGTTGTGTAATTGGCTGGGATGTTTTACACAGAATTTTTTTGCAATGCTTCTAGAGTCCTATTGATGTCACTACCCTTAGAATTTTTTTCAAAATTGTGAAAGAAAGGCATGAGTCTATGAGGGATTTTTTTTAACGATTCAATCAATCTCTTTGGTGCATCCCTACACTAGAATAACTAAGAAAAATAATCCAATTCCATATCTTCACTTCTACTCTTGATCTTGATGTCCTATTATCCTCAAATTTAGTGTGCTCAATTCGTGGGATAACCCCTACAAAACTTGTTTGTTTTGTAGCCCACGTACTCTAGGCATGAAAAATGAGGTGAATTGCATTGGTCCTCATGCATAGTCCCCCATCCTCAAAAATTAATTCCAAGCATTAACCTTTGTTAGTTCTGTTGATGTGCCAAATTGACCCACAACATGCAGGTAAGATAAAAGTAAAAGTATCTCACCTCTCTTGAAAAAGATAATCAGTAATCGAACTAATCACCTCCCAAGGTCTTTGATGTTGGTTCACAACATTGTTGTTTCACAAAGTGGTCAATATGGCTGTAATGTTCAAGGGGCCTGCTGGTTTTGAGGTTCTGGATTGTTGCAATATCAAACATCTATCTAAACCTACTTTAACCAAGGGTTTTAAAGAAATAGAAAAAGATAGATCAAGGTTTTTAAACTGAAAAGAATGTTGATTCATTCAAATAATCAGACTTGTTACCTTCCAAGGAATTCCAAAACTAGAACTGTAGAATAAAATTAACTTGTAATTGATACAAAGTTTCATTCATTCACAGTGCAAAATTTAACAGTAGATTGCAAATCATCATTCAAACAAAACATGAGATAAAATTTCATTCCTTGAGAGCTTTTCAAATCAAAATGATTAACCAAAAATGAATACCATTCTAGAGCATAATATAAAGTAGGCTTAAATCTGGCTGCTCCTACTGTTAATGAAACAAATAAACAACATTTACACATCTGGAAAGATCACCAGTGTAAAAAAACCCATGTCTTTAAACTATCTCCATCTATGCTAAGAAAATCTGAAAATACATCACCATCCTCTTCCTGGCGAACTATAAAAACAAAAAAAAAACGTCTAACTTACTTCAGAAAACCCTAACTTGCTTTTACTGATAAATTTTCCCTTTTACATTTGATTTCTCCAGCCCCTACCTTTCTAACCCTAACTTCTAACTCTTACAAAAAGATCAAGATCCCCCACAAAGAGGCGAAAGCGCTATATTTATAAAACGTGCAAAATGTGTCAGCGTAGTTTAGGGTTTACAATAAGTCGGCCACAAAGTAAGTCGGTTATAGAACATGTCAGCCCTAGAAGAGTTTGAAACAAAGTCAACACGCATTAAATGCAAGGGCACCGACTAGAGGCAAGAAACAGACCAAAACACATGAAGAAGAGGCAAAGCGAAACGATGAGGAAGTACGACTTTCGACACAACTTTGTATTAACTACTTCCTCCACGTCACCTATACCCTGCCTCATTATGGCCTTCGTCATCAAGAACGTCCTCTGCAAGCCATTCGCAAGTGGTATAGGCGAAACCCTAGTTCGCCATTTAATAGCATCAATGTTATTCTTTAGTTGCCTCATCACATTGTCCCAGTCTCTCTTAGCCATTCCAGTTGTTGCCTTGCTAGACTCAGCCTACATCAATCAAACACCAATGTGAGAATCCGATTGTTGACAACATTTCATCAAAGTGTTAGCTTAAAATCATGATAAAAACCATTAAATTAGCTATTAAGCATCAACACTGGATCATCAAAATGAACATAAGTAGCATACAACAGTGAAATTTACCAAATTAAAGCATGGAAACATAAGAATTTATCATTAGAATAATCCATTTTACCAAATTTTCTCATTCTACAACGCCTCCCAGAAAATCTAGAAAAATCCGAACAGACCGGAATTCTGCAAAAATGACAACATAACACAAATTCCGGGAAAACGAAGGGGAGAAGGAGAAATCGGGAATATTCGACTGGACCAGGATTTCATGGACGACTCAGAACTCAGAACTTTGGAAAACTTAAGGGAACCGGGCAAATGAAGGAATCCGGGAAAATCCGACTAGGTAGGAAAATCCCGAACCTGACAGAAAACCCGAACACCGGCCACGACTTCAATCAATTTGACCGAAGGTCACAAATTTGAGGACCCTGGGCACGAAAATCATTTAACACGAGCCCCCTACAAACCTTCTTCGAATCCTAGGCTCAATCGAAAGCAAATCAAGATGAAATGGTGACGCCCTAGGCACGAAACCCTAGATTTTAACCACGAATGCACAGGGAAAACCATGAAATTCCCAAACACACAGGAATTCAAACTCCAAGCAAGACCATAACTTTCTAAAGCACAACAAGATGAACATATCAACTCAGGGGAATGCAAATGATGGCGCAAAATGGAAAAAAGCTAAAAAAAACCAAGTTCGAAAACTCGACGACCAGACAGAAATTCAAAAAAATTTGGCCCAGGTGGAATTTCGCGAAGGCCAAAAATTCCCGAATCGCAATGTAAAACAAGCCGGGCCGGATTCTGAACACAATCCGGGAAAATCTAGACGGGGCGGAAAATCCCAACCCAGCTCAGAAACCCGAACAACAGCAAGAAATCGGAGTTCGAAAGAAGTTCGAGAAAATTCTAATGGACAGGAAAATCCTGAACCAGGGTAAAAACCTGAACTTCACCCAAAACACTAGATTTTTGATATTCAACTTGGGAAAAACACTTGGGCAAGCAAGATAAACATATTAAGCACATTCCAAGGCAAAGAAAAACCTCAAAATCGAAGGGGGAAAGACACAAAGAGTGAAAGCAAAAGAGGGGGGTCCCATTTTAATCCACTTTAAAATGGGGTGGTTATGCAAGGCATAACAATTGGCGACTTGGCTGGGAAAATGGTTTAACCATTTTTAGGAAACTGAGGGATTCAGTTACCCAGAACTCCTGGTTTATGGACATCACAATTCCAGTTAGGTCAGTCCTAGCAAACAAGGTTGAGCTAGAATCTCAAATGTAAGCCAACACTTGCTGTCCCTGAATCTATGTGTGTGCTTGATGGTGCATCACCCTTTTATAAATTTTTCCTCATCTTTTGAACAATCATGTGCAAGATTTGAACTACATGAGTTGATTCCCTTTAACTGTTGTGCAATGATATCCTAGGCATTGCTCCGCTACCAGTCAAGCGTCCATAGCTCCGACGGAGATACCTCTAGTTTTCTCACAACATTACTCTACTACCAGTCAAGCGTTCATAGCCCCGGTAGAGATACTAGAATCACCCATTCAGTATTGAGTTTTCTTTTCTTAGATAGTCCTCTTTTCTTTTTTTTTTCTTTTTTTGAAGTTCTTTCATTCAATTCCTTCTCAATATGTCAAATGTCTAACATCTATACTAGGTTGAAAACTACCATGGACCTCATAACAGCATCTAGGGAATCATATTTTTCACTCAAATCTTGTGACACCATCATCCTAAGACAAATATACCATTACAAAAGGAGATGTTTTTGATGATTTGTGACAGATTCAATCGTAGTTAGTGAAGATTGCTTACTTTACACCTTGTTCTCAATGACTTTCCACAACTCTCATTGACAATGGACATAAAACAATGAATTTAGGACAAAATCATCCAATCAGAAAACTTGAAAATATCTAAACCAACTTCTCTCCTAGTAACCAAAGTATACTTCAAATAACAACCTCCTTACTCAATTGAATAAAATGAAGGGCCCCACAAAAAGAAACAAAGGAACAAAAAGTAAAAAGAAAACAAAAGGAAAAGACAAAACCAATGGAACAACAAACTACTTACATAATTACAACCCAACAAAAGACCAGACCTTTTACTATCCAAAATAATGTTTGAGAAACTGTCCATTGGTAGGCAATGGAATAGGTTATCCTGTTAAACTACTCAGCTGGAAAGCATTTTCTCCTAGGCCTTAGGCAATTTGATAGGGACCCAACCAGAGCTTATCAAACTTCTGGTGGTCACCCTTCTTTTCATTAGCTTTATCCCATAGTAAGACAAGGTCCGATATCCTGAAAGCCTTGACTTTGGCTCTTTTGTCAGACCAACGTTTGACAATAGCCTGGTGCCTAAGGAATTGTTGCAAAGCAGCATCTCTCTGCTCTTCTAATTTCAACAAACCAACTAACCTTACTTCAATCCTATCATCACTAGAGTAAAATTCTTGCATAAAGTTCAGGACAGGTATTTTCAAGTGAATGGGGAACACAGGCTCTTGGCCATACACTAGCTTAAATGGTGAAGTCTTCAACGCAACCTTGATCCTAGTCCTATCTACCCATAACGCAAATCTTAACTGGGTATGCCAGTCTCTAGGATTGTTCTCTAACAGTTTTTCAATTACTCCTAGGAGATTATTATTAGTTGATTCTGCAACTTCATTTCCTTGTGGATAATAATTCGAAGAATACTTTAAAACAATCTTATGACCATAAGCCCATGAAATGAACTTGGTAGAAGAAAAGACAGGGCCATTGTCACATACTAGTGCAAAGGGTACTCCAAACCTAGTTGTGATGCATTCAGTGAGGAACTTGATTACTACCTCCATTGTGCTATTCTTGCAAGGTATAGTTTTTGTCCATCTCATGCAGTAATCCATGGCAATCAAAATGAATTTATGTCTTGCAGAAGAATTTGGGTTAATTACCCCAATAAAATCAAGTTCCCATTGGGAAAATGGCCTTATCTCGTAAACAGGTTGCAATGGCATGGCTGGATGACGCTCTCTTGATGCAGAAATTTGACATATGTGACATGTCCTCACATGTTGGTGGGCATCCTTAAACACACATGGCCAATAATAACCAGATCTGAGGATCTGATGTGCTAAAGAATCTGCAGAACCATGACCCGTGCCATGTTTCCCATGAAATTCAGCAATTGTGTGCTTAGCTTCTTGTTGATCAAGGCATCGTAGATAAACCCCCTCAAAATTATTTCTGTATAACAATCCTCCTTTGAGCATATAATGGGAGCCTTTCATTCTCAATTATCTCCTCTGAGTTGTATTCATTCCCTCTGGGCACCGATTATTGAGCATGAAGTAAATAATATCGGCATACCAAGGGTCATTAGAAAAGGACTGTGTTGTGTATTGCTGACAAGTAATGTTCTTACCAGCATCCGCTATTGCTTTAGACAGGCCTCGACCTCAGACAAGTTTCATAGGGTGAATCTCCAGATCGAACTCCTACAAAATAGCCATCCATTTCCCCATTCGTTCTCCCAACTCGCTCTGCATAAGTAGAGACTTCATAGCAGCATCAGGAACCACAACAATGATCTGACTTCGAAGATATAATGCCTGAACTTCTTGAAAGCTCTAAACAATGAAAAAGCTTGTTTCTCAAGAGGTGGGTAGTTGACTTCAGCATTCTTAAATGGAGAGCTCATGAAAGCAATTGGGCTTTCATCCCCCTCTTCTCTTCACTGTGTCAGGACAACTGCACATGAGTGTTCAAACAAAAAATAATAAATATAAAATGGCTTCAAGTCGTTAGGACTGGTGAGGACTGGCATCTCCGAAATGGATTGCTTAACCTGAGAAAAAGTAGCCTTTGCCTCATTACTCCATTCTATTCTAGCATCTTTCTTCATCATTTCGTTCAAAGGTTTAGCAATTTCTGCAAAACTTGTGATAAACTTCCTCACAAAGTTGATATTTCTGAAGAAATATCTCATCTCCTTCTTACTTCCTGGCATGGTTAACTTTAGAATAGAGTCAACTCGATCTGGATCTATCAATATCCCTCTTTCTGAGATTATGTGTCCCAAACGTTTCCCTTCAGAAACCCCAAACACACTTTTTGGGATTCAGAGAAACACCATATTGGATACATCTTTCAAGAACTTTAGCCAAGTATGCAGCATGGTTTAGTCTATCTTTAGAGAATACTGTCAGGTCATCCATATAAAAATGATGATGCACTTACCAATCAAATATTTGAACGCTACGTCTATTGCGCGCTGAAAGGTTGCTCCAGCGTTTATCAAACCAAATGGAATCCTCCTGTAAGCAAATGTTCCCCACTTTGTAGTGAAGGTTGTCTTCATTCTATCTTCATAATTAACGATCACTTGATTGTACCCAAAATAACCATCCAGGAACGACATCATTTGAGACCCATTGATATTTTGCAAGACTTCGTCCAAAGAAGGGAGTGGGTAGTTATCTTTTTCTGAAGTTCTATTTAGATTCCTGAAATCTACACAGACCCTGATCTCCCCATTCTTTTTAAGAATTAGAACCAAGTTAGCCACCCATGTTGAATGTCGTACAGGGAAGATTATTCTTGTAGAAATCAATTTCTGAACTTCCTTAAAGATCAGCGGTTCAATCAGGGCATTGACAGGCCGTTGTTTTTTCCGAAATGGTCTAGCTTCAGGCTTCAAAGGAATAGTATGAGTTATCACAGAGGTATCAATTTTTTTTAGATCTTCATACCCCCAAGCTATTGCAGCAATATCTTTCTTCAGTGCCCTCAATATATCTTCTCTAATTGCTTCAGGGCAGGCTTTCCCTATGTAAACATTCCTTTCAGGGCCAGAGTCAGCTGAGTTAACAGTTTCATATTCACCTCCCTTATCTTCGGTTGATAACTTTTCTCGAGTCCTTGGATCTGAATCAAAAATTATTTCTAAGGCCACCATTCCCTTGTGAATGCTATTACTTTTTAAATTGAAGACACCTTCTATATCGCAGTCCTCGGGGTTCCAGTCTCCTTGATCCCCGTCGAACTCATCGATGATCTATCCTTTGAAAACATATGAGCTTGCTAGAAAAGCAAGGATATGTCGATCATCATCAAAGAATTGAAAGTTCCTGACATTATCAGGGACAACCAGGGTGGATATCAATTCTACCGAGAATCTCTTGAGCTTGGAGTCTTGCATGGGCTCCAGGGTACTTGTAGCAATGGCTAACAAATCAACTATTTGATTCTCCTCTCTAGGGATTAAACTAATCCCAAAAGCATCAAAGTCTTCAATCAGGTTCCACACCCGATTTATATTAGCTTCCAACCTTTTATTGTGACATGTGTACTAGCTGTGTACTTGCTTGATAATCACTTCTGAATCTCCTTTAACCATCAAGGCAGTAACTTTCTTCTGATGTGTGAACATCAATCCCCAAGCTAATGCTTCATATTTTGCTATATTGTTAGTGAATCCAAACTGTAACCTGTAAGAAGCAAAAAATGTTTTCTCTTTTGGGCTGGTTAACTCAATTCCAGCACCACACCCTGTTTTAGATTTGGATCCATCAAATTTGAGGGTCCAGAGCTGATTATGAGCTGGGGTTTATCTCTTTGAGCTTGTTGTGGGTGTTTGGATAAGATGAACCATAGGTGGGGCCACTTGATCTTTTGCATCAAATATTGGGAATGGGTGTTCAATAGGTTCATCAGGTGCAATATCCAATTCCCGCTTAGATATATCATGTAATCCTAGGATATCTTCTTGACAGTTATCTGTATCTTTGATTAACCCCTTGGGTTTTGGTATACTTGTGAGTGCAGGGGTATCAAACAAACCATGGGGTTGTTCAACATAACTATGTTGGTTCGGTATTATCACTGAGGTAAGTTTAGTTTGAGGAGGGACTTCTTCTAAAGGTATATTATCTTTGGTTAACATTATTGCATTTTTGACTTCAAATGAGAAGTGATTTGAAACGATCTCAAGGTGACTTGGGCTAGTTTCTTTAGTTTGGAAAACATGATTTAGAACACTGATGCAGGGTTGGCAAGTCAATTCTGAATGATTTTGGTAGTGCACCCTGCACCAATTTGGGAGTAGAAGATTCCACAAATCGATATCTTCCCCTAAGACTAGCCAATCCTGTTGCAGCTTCCTGATCAATACCTGATGGTTTACACTAATCATGGGATCAGGGAATTCTTACATTGAAAAATCATTATAATCAAGAACTGAAAGAGTCAAAATTTCCTCTCTTTTATAAACCCCTATCTCAGTTTCAAAAAAAGCTACCTCGTTGGGACATTCATACTCAGTGATGATATGTTTGAGGCGAGGTTCACTCTCAATCCTAATCTGCATAGGAATTCCCCTCCATGGTAGCCACATATGTGAAAATTCGAGGGATAGATAGCCCCCTATACTCTTCATTAGATCTCTACTCAAAAGCATACCGTAAGTCTCAGGAATGTTTGCTACCTGAATATCCATATTGGTTAGAATCCTAGGGTCAGACCTGTTGTGCAGTTTTGCACACACGCTCCACTTGGAGTAGGGACCCTCTTTTCGGATGTCTTTCGACCTTTGGTTTTATTGGATTTACCTTTTTAAGGTCTTGACATGTTGGTCTTGCTGGCTTTGATCCCTCCCTAAGGCTTGAATTGGTTAAAATTGGCTTTCAGTAAAAATCTTGGTTTTGACCTGAATCCGGGATTTTCCAGCTCCGGCGGATTTCCCGGGCTCTGGTTCATTGTCTGGTCATCGCTGAATTTTCCAAATCCGAGTTTCTGCCTAACTCTGGGATTTTCCGGTTTTGGCGGATTTTCCTGGACTGTGCTAAATTCCTAAACTTCATTAAAATCCCGGTTCTTGCTATTTCCGCGGAATTCGTGTTCATCCGGATTTTTTGTGTATCTGGGGATTTTCTAAAATTCTGTCTTGGGCTCGAGTTTCCGGATTTTTTCAAACACGTCTTGTCGCTCATTAATGCTTGCAGTACCTTTGCTCAGACGCATAAATGGGCGGATTTAAAACCTCTTAAGCATCATTTCGATTTTATCTATTCACTTGCTTACTGCTCTGGCGATTAAGAGTTTTCATTTGAGCTTTGAAGATTGATCTTGAACCGCTTGCGTGTGGATTGTTGGGTGCCGGTGTCTTGATTTTCGTTGCTTCGGCGTGTTTGCTTTGAGGTCACTTCTTCGAGTTCGAGTTTCGTCTAGTTTATTCCATGGTAGGTTGTCGATGGCCCTTCTATTTGTTTATGCAATGATTGAGTTTTTTGAGTTGATTGGTGGTCACTTCGGGTCGGCCCATGTTAAGCCACGATTTTCCTCTTATCGAATTAGGGTTGGACCCATCTCTTCGTGAAAAACCTCATCACCCGTGCCGTGCGTATTTGTATTTACTCATTAGATGTTAGATGTGTCAGTGTTGATGGACGTTCGGGGTAGGATTTTGTTTCTAGATGTGCAGTTCATCATATTTGGCGAGATTAGGGTTTTGGGTGTTTTGCTCAAAACTGCTAACAGTGGTTAAACCGTCATAATTTTATATCTTGCGCCGAGGTTTAACTGGCCCCTGCCTTGTGAGGATTCAGAGTGCCTTAGATTGACCTTTGTAGTTGGTATTTTAGACCCTGAGCTTACACTGTTTTCCATGGCGGAAGTCTGGTCATCAAATTAGGGCATTGTTGTTTTGTCATGGAGAGTGGTTATTTGAGAGCCTTGAGGACTTGAATTCGTTTACATTCAGAATCTTGATTGGTTGGCGTCGATTTTGAAATCATTCGAACCCAAGTGAGGAAGTCTGCATGATCATTCAGACGCTGGTTCGCTTGTTGTCATTCGTCGGGTTTCCGAGGTGTCCGCGGAATTCCTGCACACCCGGATTTTCCAGGTTTTGGCCAATTCCGCGAGGTATAGTGAATTCTGGAATATTTGAACTATCCGCGGAAATCCTTCCTGTCCGGACTTTTCCAGTTTTCCTGTTTGGCTTTATTTCTTTCGATTTTCCAAGGATAGGATTCGTGGAGTAAAGGTTAAATGCTAATTTCTTGTTGCCAATGAATGAATTTCATGATTATCTTATGATCTTTTGTCCGTACTAACGATTTATTTGACTAATGATGTTTTGGCAACAGGAATCCGTCTGGGTCGAATTTCTCCGAAATTCTGCCCTGACTGGATTTTCCTGGTTTACCTCGTTTTCCCAGATTGTTTGATTTTTCTGAACTTTCGAAGATCGATGATTTGTGATAGTTCTTAAATGCTTTATCTGATTTTATGCTAACCTTTGGTTGGACTATGCATGATAATGGGATACTTATGACAATCTTTTGTGAGTGCAGGCTGAATCAAGCAAGGCTACAACTGGGAAATCTAAGGGTGACACGAAGGGGTCCTCCATTTCAGAGGCCGAGAGGTTAAGATTGGACACCAAGGGCCAGCTCCCTGAAAGCAAGATATCTTCAGTGTGGTCTGAAGTGTCTGACACAAACGTGGGAGCATGGCGATATGAGGAGTTTAAATAGAGGACGGCTCAGAAGGATCTGTCGGTCCTGAGAAAGGGAATGATGAAGTCCGGACTGGTGCATGTGGCAGGTTTCCCTCCAGCAATCCAATGCTATGAATTAATCCTGGAGTGTGCCCGACAGTATGACTTTGACACACAGAGGGTGGTCAGCACAGAAGGAAGAGTCTTAGCAAATTTCAACCCCGTTTCTATTTCCCAGGCCTTTGACATGCCAGATTTTCCTTCTGTGTGTGCCCTGAAGATGGACATGACCAGGAAATATTATGAGAATGAGCCCACCAAAGCTCAACAGATGATCAATTCTTGGTTGGAGAAGTCAAAGTCACATTATTCCAAGTTACCCAAGCAGTTGCATAGAGTTAAGTTCAGGTCGGATATCTACGATGCAATCACACTTTTGAGCAGAGTGGCAGGTTTGAAGACTGCTGGGGTGTTAGAGAATTGGATGGTTCACGTGATAAACAAGATTGAGCAGGGTTCCGATTATCACTGGGCAGGACTTATTAGCACCATGATTGATAAACAGCTGAGGGATGTCCTAGAAACCAAGAAGTTCACTATGTCTTCCTATGTGGTGTATGTGCTAGCCAGATTTTACCCATACAAGGGTTTAAATCCACGAGGGACATTTGGACAGGACATTGTTTATGAGATTTACCCAGAGTTGCATCTAGGACACCGAGACTACAGAAGAGCCAATGATGCATTCACAATGCATATCACTAGGATGGTCCAGAATGCCGAGCATGTGAGACTATCGGATGGAGTGAAGGGGTTGATAAAGAATTATGGGGCCTAGTTCATTCAGTTTCCCACCTTCTCTTACATTAGAATTGATGGATGCCCGGCTGCTCCATACAGGTTACCTAGGTACCCTACCGATCATATTGCGTTGTTGGAAATTGTTAGACAAATATGTGAATTTGATGCAGTTGTCAAGAAGGAAAAGCATAAAATAGGTTTTGGTGGGGATTTCTCACTTGGAATTGGTGTAGCAGAGGTGTGCCCTTCTATCCAATCAGTACACATAGTAGGAGAAGAATTGGCAGCATATGGTTTCTTCTTCCATTCCAAAAGGACAAATTTTGATATCACAGGGGAAGCACAGAAAAAGGCTACCAAGGAGTACCGTCATAAAGATGACCTAGAAGATTATTGGGCCAACATCAAGGATGATTTTGAAGCAAGAAAGAAGAGGTACTCTAGGCTTCCTGTTGATGCAATCAGACAATACAATGTCAAGTTGATCCCTGACCAACTGGAGGATGATGGAATCCTGGTACAAGATCATGCCTATGAGGCCATTAAGGATAGGTCAATCGGGGAAATCAACTGGAATGAAGATGAGGCCACAGAGTTGGAGGACCTAATGGCCCCGGTTATGAAATTCACCACTTCTTGGTTGAAGCATAAGGTTTGAGAGCTGGAGAGCGAGAAGGTACCTTGTACATTTAATTTGATGGGAAACCTTAATCCCATGTCTACTTCAGAGGAATCCGGGGAAGATGACCCCAAAGGGAAAACTCAAAAGAGCTCACCTTTCAAGATCAAAATCAGAGGCCCTAAAGAAAGTGAGCCTGAACCAAAAAGGAAGCCAAAAGGAAAGAAAAGAAGTCGAGCTTTGAAGATTGGCAGGTCCTCCGATGAAGAAGAGTTGGAAAAGCCAGTTGAAGAGGATGTTCCTCCACCGCCAAAGAAGGGTAGGACAACTAGACTTTCAAAGAAGAAAGGTCGAGATACTTCCAAGGAGGAGCCTCCGATTGTTGATGTGGAAAGTTTAGGAGAGAGGACCAAGGTTTATATGAGGAGGTCTAGGACTCCTTCTCCTAAGGACACTGTGCAAAAGATGGATCCTCCTCCAAAGTCACCAGTTGTGGAGCCATCCAAGGTTGTTTCTCCTCCACCAAGCGTGCATGAGCAAGAGACTCTTGAGGAGCATGAGACTAGTGGGGAAGCAGGGCCATTCAAGGAGGGAGCACTCTTTGGTGAGGCAGCTGAGCTTGAGGTAGAAGAGGTGGGAAAACTTCCTTCTCCTCTAGTGCAATATGAAGACTCTCCAACAAGTAGCAAGGTCCATGAATCACTCGAGAAGGAGAATATCCCAGTTACAACCCCATCGCCGGTACAGGAGGTAGATCCAGAAGTAGAAGATCAAGGTGAGCAGCTACCTGAAAAGGAAGAGGAGAAAATGCCGGAAGAGCAATAGGAAGAGGCAAAAATAGAGGAAATTCGAGTAGAACCTGCTGTCCCGGATTGGCTTGAAAAGGAAATCACAAGGAAGAAACAGGTAGTTGTTGAGGATACTCCTTTGGATTGGGATGAGATGCTGTCCAAGATAGGTAAAGGTAAAAAGAAGAAGGCAGCCAGGGTAGTTTCAAGAATAGAAAGGGATGAGGTAAATAATAGAGTTATCCACATTGCTACCCCTGCTGTAGACAAGACAAGAGAAGATGTCACTGGTGAAGATTATAATGTGCAAACTATTAACCTTGGACCAACATCTATGGAGCAGGATATAGAGGAGTATGAAGGGTCTAGTGCTGTGATAGTTGATAGATTAAGGAAGGAGACTCAGACCAAGCATGAGCTGAGAAAGGAGAATGAGAGACTTAGGAAATGCTTGGAAGAGGTGATGAAACCTCTGCAATCTCTCCACCCATCTTCCTTTGCCACTCCTAGTTTCTTGCCCAAGGAAACTATTTCCGAAATTGAAAAAATGAAGGCCTCTACTCAAACTACAACAGATTGGTTGAAGGATGTGCAGGCAAGGGGAGATAGTGCAATCAAGGATATCCTTTCAGTTGGGAAAGATGCAGTCTGAGCCAAGGAGTTATTGGAGCATGTGTGCTTGCAGGACAAAGAAGACATTGACCTTCTACTGTAGAAATCGAAGGTCATCATAGAATATGGTAAATATCAGTTGGTTACAAATGGGATCCTTCCTTCCTCTAGATTAAATGAACCTTGGGAATGGTTTGAGGCTCTGCAGATTCGATAGAAGGCCATGAGGAAGATTCAAAAATAGAAGAAGCTGATGGATGGCGACTTTACTGGTGTCTATGAGGGTTGCATTGCATTTTTTGAAGTTATGACTGGCAGGAGAAAGATTGCTCCTAATTACCTGAGTCTGGAACAACTGAAGGAATGGTGGCATGATGTTTATGCTCTAGACTCCGAGAATGTTATAACGGGGCACCAATTGGACGATGCAGAAACATACTTGTCAGTAATGGATAAATATCAATCTGACAAGGGTGATTGGAATAAGACTATTGAGCAGTCAAAAGAGGAGATTGACTCCATTAAATGCAGACTTAGGGTTTTGCCTTTGCCACCTGTCACTGAGCTGGATAGGGTGTTTTTGAGGGTTCAAGGATCGTTGGACCAGAACAAGGACAAGGGAGGTAGTAGTTAATGCCCATTTTTGAGATTTGTGCTTCCCTATTATCATAGGGCATGTATTGATCTGGGTTGCATTGGGGATTGTGTCTAGGCCAACCTTGATGATGTATCGGCATTTAATGTGTGCCTTATTTTGAATTCCTAAGGCTGACTTGTTTTGGTAGTTGTTTTATTTTGTAAATGTTTGGCTGGGCCGACATGTCTTGAGAATTTGCTATAAAAGGGAATTCTTGTCTCATTGTAGGGGTGAGCTAGAAAGTAATAGAGATAAGCAAGAGCAGAAAAGAGCTAGAGTATTTTGTAGTAGAAGTAGTATTCAGTTTCTTGAAGAAAATATTGTAACAGAACAGTGGAATTGTTGCAGCGTTTTGGTGATCTAATACAATAGAAGGCATTGTGGTTTTCCTGGTGAAATCTCTTGTGTTGGTTTAGCTTGCATGGTTCTTGTTGTTCTATCTTTCAAATTGCTTAAAGATTTAGGGTTTAGTGTTGAGAATTAGTTTTAGTTTGGTGAATGGTGTTTATGATTTCATATTTGGAATGTTTGTAGCAATCTCTGGTCTATACTCCCAGTAACTATCTGATTGTAGTAGGCTGGTGAAGTCAACTTGGACCATATATTTGTTTGTGCTTAAGTTCGATTGTGGATGAATATCTATGATTTGAAAATCCAAATACCTTAGAAGATTGCACCATTCTTGTGATACTGCATTGTGGGTTAAGCAAGAATCAGTTACTTGAGATTGGTCCATTGCAGATATCTGTCATCTGCATTACTCATTCTAGGAATAGTTTAGATCTTATTATATCCTTGCACCCTTATCTTTTGCTATTTCTTTATTATCCAGTTAGATTTAGGATTTGAAATCATCATATTGAAAAATATGATAAATTAGACTATACAGTTTGCTTGTAGTAAGGTCCGATTATGATTACCAGCATTTCACATTTTATCTGAGTTGTTTATGCATTGTCATGACCTGACACCCGAGAGACCTTGGGGTGATTTTCAGTAATTTATTCTTGATGATTACCTTTCAAGAGAGATAGGATATTGTATTATGTATGAGTTGTTGCTGTGCAAAAAACACCATCAACAGATTGGCGCTAGAAGGAGGGCCTGAATGATCACACTGGATCGTTTCTTGAACGCCATCTCTCCAGAGAGATATAGGAGAAATACCAGATCTACCACATGAGAGGAAGATTTACAGGAATTACAGTTCCCCACTAGGTCAAGAAGGACTCGAGAAAGGGGAGAATCATCATCACCCATCCCTTCACCAACGTCATCCATATCTTCGCATCCGGAGGTTGAGGCCATACCCATCCCTGAAGTAGTTCCCATTCAACAACCTCAGCCTATCGTCAACCAACCACAACCACCACCCCCGCTTTTTCCAATGGATTTCCTAGCTAATAATCCATCCCCTTTGTCTTTCAATGCTTACAATGTAATTCCCAAAAACCCTGAACACTTCTGTTCAAAGTTCCATGTTAATGACCCAAACAGGACTGCAGAAGAGCATATAAGGATTTTCCAAACCTGTCTCAAAGATAGAGGGATTGTTCATGAGGATGTTGCCTGTAGGTTGTTTCCTTATTCCCTAGGGGAAGAGGCTTTTTACTGGTACAACCACCTCCCATCTGGCTCAGTTCTTAATTGGAATGATCTTGAAACTGCTTTTTTACAGAAGTTCAGAATACCCATTAGTGCCAATGAATTGTATTTGCAATTCACTAGAGTCAAAAGAGAAGTTAATGAACCAATATCCAGTTTCAATAATAGGTTTCATCGTGCATATACCATACTTCAAGATCCTTATGTTTTGGATGACAATACAGCCTTGGGAGTTTATTACGAAGCATTGGATAGCCTCACAGCCACCTTTCTGAAGTGGAGACCTAACCCTCCAGCTAACCTAACTGATGCCTATACAGAAGCTGTTAAGCTTAGCACATATCTGAGGCAACATATAACTGGACCGTTGCCTTCTTTAGGACCAATTGCACATCCTGGTCAAGTTCAGGCAGTAAATCAGGCACTTACCAATCATACTCCAATCATGAATCCAGTACCTCAATTACCTTTGGTGCCACATCCTGGTCTTCCCATGAGTCAGGTCTCTCCTGTGATGAATTTCCCCCAGCAGCAGGTTAATCAGCCCATGTATCAGCCACAGCCAAATAGTTTCCCTGCCTATTTGCAGAACTCTAAAGTGTTGCATCAGTATATGGGATCTGCTACAATGCCTATCCCTCCTCAGAATAACCCAAGCCGGTCCCCTTATGTTGATCCAAATAAAGAAAGGATTGATGAAATGGCTGAGCAAATAAAGAGGTTGAACCTAGAGGTGACCTACTTAAGGAACCAAAATAGCCAATTACAAGCTACTCAGAAGAATATACAATCCAATCAGAATAGGGAATTTCCACAAGGGCAGAATTTTGATAGAGGACAACGTAATGAGAGAGGATTCCACAATGATAGAGGATATAATCAGGATAGGGGTTACAACAGTGACAGAGGCTACAATAATGATAGGAGGAAATTTTTTGATAGAGGACAAGGTAGTGGATCAGTATTTGATAAGAGGCAACCACAGGGACAAAACAGAACATGGAATATGGGACCCAATAATGGAGTGCCTACTCCCTTGGATCAACCTATCAACCAATCTACGAACCAGCCAGTTAGTCAAGACAAGCCTCCCAGTGGTGTATATTTGGCTGAGGCTGCTCTGTCAGGATGGTGTAGGCTTCATAAGACAAGTCAACATTCAGAGTTAGAATGTCCAGAGTTCCAAACTGCTGCTTCCATTTTCCAGTATGAGGTGGAGAATAATGCAAATGGGCAGGAGATGGTTCCTTCTTCCCCCTATGATTCTACCATGCTAGTATTAAATCACGCTCCCTTCCCAGCAAGTAAGGAAAATATACCAGAGGAGGAATCTGATTTTCAGGAGGAGAAAACAGATTAGATCTGCAATGGGGATGAAGTGGCTCAGTTATTTAATGAAGAAACAATGAATGATAATGGCCCCCTCGATCAGGAAGAAGCTTATGTCGAAGAGGTACAGATGTTCCAGAGGCAAGGTTTGAGAGATATGCCTCACAGGCGCCCACAGGCTGGAGGACCTTTCACTACCTCTATTCCTCCTAACAACTTCAGTACTCCTCCAGATCCTAATGCTAGCAATAATCCATCTTTCCCACAGGTATCCAGGCAGTACCTTTCGAAGGAAAGATAAGCTCAAACTTACCCACAAAAGGAAAAGGCTGTTCAAGCAAGCAAAGACAAGGTGGAGGAAACCCCCGGGGAGGCATCAACTGATATGAGTGAAGAGCAAATGGCTTCCTATGTTGCTGAGGAGTTTAAGAAACTAAAGGTAAATCTTTCAGCGTTTGAGTTATTAAGATTCCCTGCAATTAGGAAGGCAGTTTTAGGTACTTATGATGCACGTTCAGTGTCTTTGGATAAACCTTCTGGCGAGGGTATCAGTAATATTTCTAGTTCTCAGCCTATGAAGACACAAAGTCAGGCTCATAGTCAGACTAATTTTCCCCTTGGAGAAAAAGGAAAGGAAAAAGATAAGACTCAAGTGGCTCAAGTGGATACTCAGCCAACTTTGTTCCAAGGGAAGACAGAAACCCCACCATTTCTGATTTCTGTGCGCATATTCGGTAAGAATTTACATAATTGTTTACTGGATTCTAGTGCTTCCACCAATGTGATGTCATTTGGAGTTTGTAGAGCTTTAGGGATTACACCTACTGACTCTCAGAAGAAGGTGACTCAGCTGGATAGAACTAAAGTAAATGTGGTGGGAGAATTAAATATGATTCACATGCAGATAGCTTCAGACCCAAGGATTCAACATGTTATCAATATTCAAGTAGCTGATATCTCAGATGCGTATGGTTTGATTCTAGGAAGATATTTTATGAAGGCTTTGAATGGTTATGTGTCTACTGATCATTCTCACATGTGGCTTCCCTGGAAAGGAGTGCCCAACCAGATCAGAATTGAGAGCCAAGAATGAAATACATGATTACAAAATACCAAAAGACTTCAACAGAAGTTTTGATATCAGAAGTTGGCATGGGAAGTTATATGTTGTCAACACAGTATGAGGAATCAGACTCAGAGGAGGTGTTAATGCTACACACGATGCCCATCAATGTAGAAATAAGATCCAGCCATGTTACTGTTCTAACAAAACCAGTAGAGGAAGAAGAGGAAAGTGAAGATAATTAGATCAGCCTCTTAGACATTTTCCAGGAATTCATCAAGCAGTGTGTTGAAAATCAAATTCACCTAGGTAAAAGGACAAGCTTTGAAGAATTACTCCTACCAAATTGGTGTAGAGTTCATAATGCCTCCCACCCAGAGTTGGAGTGTTGTTTGTGCCAAACAGCAGTAGAACAAGTACATAAATGCATGAATCCAACCTTGGTAGTTAAAACGGATGAGAAAAATCTTCAGGAAGAGTATAAAAACAAGAAACCTATACTGTCTGAGGAATCCTGCAGCACTGGTAAACTGAAGGGTGTAATAAAGAGGACTACCATTACTAAATGCTGGACTCTCAGATTTGATGGATCCAAATCCAAGCATGGAGCTGGGGCAGGGTTTGAATTGATCAGTCCAAAAGGTAAGAATTTCTTTGCAGCCCATAGACTCCAATTTCATTGTACAAATGATGTGGCAGAATATGAAGCGTTAATTCATGGACTTCTTATGGCACTTAAGAAAAAGGTTAAGATTCTGCAAGTTTTTGGTGATTCTGAGTTAGTAGTTAAGCAAGTAAGGAGACAATATTCATGCCATGATAGGAGAATGACTAATTATAGGCATAGAGTGTGGGACCTCATTGAGGGATTTGATGCCTTCAATATTCAACTAATACCACGATGGAAGAATCAAACTGCCGATTCTCTGGCTCAGGCAACGAGCACTTTGCAGCCTCTATCTTTGTCAGGATTGAAGAAATTCACTGTGGAATTGACTCCTGTGCCATCAGTCCCAGATAATGTTACTAATTTTTAGGTATTTGAGGATGACAAGCATATTTTGGATTTTATCACAAACACAGACATTTTTGCCTCTCAAATCATTGATGAAACAGAGCTTCAGGAAGTAGAACTGGATGTAGAAGGAGTAATGAACTTAAAGTCAAATACTATTCCAAAGGGAATGGTACAGTTGGAACAAATTTTTGATATGGATAAGATTAAGGATCAGGAACAGGAGTCCAAGAAGGAATCCATCAGTGGACAGTGTGATACTTACAATATGGGAACTGAAGATAACGTCAAGAACATTTTCATTGGCAAAGTATGCACTCCGGAAGAAAGACAAGGAATAATTGCAGCATTGCGTAGCTTCCCTGATATAGTAGCCTGGAGTTATGAAGACTTGAAAACTTATGACACATCAATCATAACTCATACTATTCCTCTAAGGCCAGGTGCCAAGCCTTTTAGGCAGAGATAGAGGCCTATAAACACATTGTTAGAACCACTCATACAGAAAGAAGTTCAGAAGTTACTATCTGCTAGAATCATATTTCCGGTCATACATTCAACATGGGTGTCAAACCTGGTTCCAATGAGGAAAAAGAACAGAGAAATTAGGCTCTGTGTTGATTTTAGGAATTTAAACAGATCGTAAGAAAAGGATAATTATCCAGTTCCTTCGTTGGATGAAGTGCTTCAAGTGGTTAATAGATCTTAGATGATGTCCTTTCTAGACGACTATTCAGGGTATAATCAAATAATGGTTCAGTATGAGGACAGACATAAGACTGCCTTCACAACTAAATGGGGTACCTTTGCCTACAGGAGGATGCCATTTGGACTCATAAATGCAGGGGCCACATTTCAAAGGGCTATGGATATTACTTTTAAAGATATCATAGGCAAATGCATCATTATTTATATGGACGACCTGACTATGTTCTCAAAGAACATAGGAGATCACATCTCAGATTTGCACAAAGTGTTTCAAAGGTGCAGGGAATTTGGCATATCCTTGAATCCTAAAAAGTGTATTTTCAGAGTAACAGAGGGAAAGTTTCTTGGACATGTGATATCAGAGAAGGGAATTTCCATTGACCCAGAAAGAGTGGAGGCCATCCTGAAGATTCAGCCACCTGCTAGCAAAAAGGAAATGAAATCTTTCTTTGGCAAGATCAACTTCGTCAGAAAATTCATTATTGGGTTTGTTGAAATTGTTAAGCCACTGAATGCAATGTTGAAGCAAGATGCTAAGATCGAATGGACTACAGAAGCAAAGGAGGAATTTGCGGAAATCAAAAGAGCCATTGTTGATGCTCCAGTATTGGTAAGTCCTAACTACAGCAAGCCTTTTCACATCTATTCATTTGCTTCAGATCATTCGTGTGCTGGAATGCTAACTCAAAAGTCTGATGAGGGAAATGAGCATCCCATTGCCTTTATGAGTGCCCCATTAGAGGATGCCGAGTTGAGATATCCAAGTGTAGAAAAGCAGGCATATGCTCTGGTCAGAGCAGTGAAGAAATTCAGACATTATATCCTCAGGAATAAGGTTTGTGCAGTTGTCCCAGACCCTGTAGTCGAGCTGCTTCTGATGCAAAATGAGCTAGGAGAGCGTAGAGCTAAGTGGGTGACAATGCTACAAGAGTACGACATTGAAATCCAGCCCATGAAGTTAGTAAGAGGACAAGGACTCACTCAGACTATGGCAAAAATTGGTCCTGAACTAACTGTTCAGAATTATAACGTTGAGGAGGTTTCCCCAGATGGCTGGTATGATGACATAGTTTATTATTTGCTGAACCAATGATCTTCAGGTCATCTCAATGTTGTTCAGAGGAGGGCCCTACGATTGAAGAGTGATAGTTTCATGCTAAAGGGAGTTGTTCTATACAAGAAAAATCACGAGGGAATTTATTTGAGGTGTCTTGGGAAGCAAGAAGCTGAAAGGGTGATAAACAAATTTCATGAAAAATACGGCACGGGCCATGGTTTTGCGATTGCCACAGCAAATCAGATTTTGAGGGTAGGGTATTACTGGCCCACATTATTCAAGGACGTCCACCATCATGCCAGGACCTGTCACACTTGCCAGACTGCAGCAACGAGGGAAAGGTATGCAGCGCTTCCGCTTCAACCGGTCACTAAGGTAAGGCCTTTTACTCAATGGGGTATGGATTTTATAGGCCCCATCAACTCACCATCTTCTACAAGACACAGGTACATTCTCACTATTACTGATTATTTCACAAGATGGACTGAGGCTTTTGCTTGTAGGCAATGTACATCTGAGGTGGTGATTGATTTTCTAGAATCTGCTATTCTTAATCGATTTGGATGTCCTATTTCTATTGTCTGTGATAATGGTCCTGCTTTCGCATCTTTAAAATTTTTAAATTGGGCTTTTGATCATGGCATTATTGTGAAGTTTGCATCCAATTACTATCCTCAGGGTAATGGCTTAGTGGATTCCTCTAATAAGAACTTATTGACTATCATTTGTAAGATGTTAGAGAGGAACCCAAAAGACTGGCACACCCAGCTTCGGTTTGCCCTTTGGGAAGATCGTACAAGACTTAAGTCATCCATTGGAACATCTCCTTTTCACTTAGTATATGGTCTAGAGCCAGTATTCCCAATTCAACTTAAGATCCCAACCCTGAAGTTTATCAATGAGTTTTATGATGAGGGGGACAGAAGGGAGGCTAGGTTGACAGAGCTACTGCACCTTGAGGAGAAACGAGACACTGCCCTTGAGAATTTTGCCAAACATCAGGGGGTAGTTAAGAGATGGTTTGACAGGAGGGCTAAAGTCAAAGCCTTTAGGATTTCTGACCTAGTTTTGTACTGGGATAAACCTCATGATCGAAAAGGGGACCATGGGAAATTTGACAAACTGTGGCTTGGTCCATATCAAATTGCTGAAATACTTGGAGATAATGCCTTTCGTCTGAAGACTCTCACGGGAGAAGATATTCCACTGCTTGTCAATGGGCAGTATTTGAAACATTATTTCCGGTCCTGAGCTGTTTTCAGCTCCCTGCTTTGTATATAGTTAGTTTAGGTTGCTTTCTGTTGTTTTGTTTGGTTAGAGTAGGTTTCTTTTTTGTTTGCTTGTTTTGCTTTGGTTAGATTAGGTTTGCTTTGGTTTTTTTGTTTTTGTTTGCGTCGCTCCTTCTCTTGGTTCCTTCTCTCTTGGGGATCCCTGGTTGCATTTGTATGACAGTGGTGACAAAGTTGGTTTAATGTCCTTGGTATTTCTTTTACAAACTCTAATCATCCTTCCAGGGTATTATGGTATGAATTTTCTACCTACTGTCACTTATCCTTATGTTGAGGCAAGGGATTTTCTAGTCAGAATGAACAGGAATACATTAGGGTCTCATATTTTAAATTAAAGATACCTGAAGTTGCATAAGGTCCTTATGAAGTTTGAACAAGTGAAAAATCCTTTTCCTGCTCTAGTGCCACTGTGGTTCTCATCCCTGAGTGTGAACTTCATTGTTCACAGGTTGAATCGAAAACAGTGAAAAGATAAGTAGTATATAAAAAAAGAGGGAAATACATATTGAAAATTGAAAGGTTTGAATTCAACTCATCAGGGGGATCTGGATATCTCTACTGGGGCTATAGATGCCTGGCTGGCAGTAGAGCTATGTTCAGGAGAATCACAGCAATAACCTCGTTGGGGCTATGGACGCCTGACTGGCAGTGAGGCTCTATCCAAGATACTTTTAGAGTATGAATCTTTATGTAGCTTGTTCATACCAAGTTTGGTTCTTGTTGTAACTAAAGGAGGATGATAAATGCATATGCACACACTTTGACCCTGGTATAGGAAAATTTGGCTGACTAGGGGGGTTTCTTTGTTTTACCATGGGTGGTGGCAGGATAGGTGAGTCGAAACCATGAGTTCTGGGTTCTTGATTCCAGTTTGTCATCGAAATGCTCAGGAGCATTCCCCAACAGAGTCGCCATTTGTTGTGCAGTTTTGCATACACACCCCACTTGGAGTAGGGACCCTCTTTTCGGATGTCTTTCGACCTTTGGTTTTATTGGATTTACCTTTTTAAGGTCTTGACATGTTGGTCTTGCTGGCTTTGATCCCTCCCTGAGGCTTGAATTGGTTAAAATTGGCTTTCAGTAAAAATCTGGGTTTTGACCTGAATCCGGGATTTTCCAGCTCCGGCGGATTTTCCCGGGCTTTGGTTCATTGTCTGGTCATCGCTGAATTTTCCAAATCCAGGTTTCTGCTTAACTCTAGGATTTTCCGGTTCTAGCGGATTTTTCCGGACTGTGCTAAATTCCCGAACTTCATTAAAATCCCAATTCTTGCTATTTCCGCGGAATTCGTGTTCATCCAGATTTTCTGCGTATCTGGGGATTTTCTGAAATTTTGTCCTGGGCTCGGGTTTCTGGATTTTTTTAGACACGTCTTGTCGCTCATTAATGCTTGCAGTACCTTTGCTCAGACGCGTAAATGGGCGGATTTAAAACCTCTTAAGCATCATTTCAATTTTATCTATTCACTTGCTTACTGCTATGACGATTAAGAGTTTTCATTTGAGCTTTGAAGATTGATCTTGAACCGCTTGCGTGTGGATTGTTGGGTGCCGGTGTCTGGATTTTCGTTGCTTGGGCGTGTTTGCTTTGAGGTCGCTTCTTCGAGTTCGAGTTTCGTCTGGTTTATTCCATGGTAGGTTGTCGATGGCCCTTCTATTTGTTTATGCAATGATTGAGTTTTTTGAGTTGATTGGTGGTCACTTCGGGTCGGCCCATGTTTAGCCACGATTTTCCTCTTATCGAATTAGGGTTGGACCCATCTCTTCGTGAAAAATTTCATCACCCGTGCCGTGCGTATTTGTATTTACTCATTAGATGTTAGATGTGTCAGTGTTGATGGACGTTCGGGGTAGGATTTTGATTCTAGATGCGCCGTTCATCATATTTGGCGAGATTAGGGTTTTGGGTGTTTTGCTCGAAACTGCTAACAGTGGTTAAACCGTCATAATTTTATATCTTGCACCAAATTTTAACTGGCCCCTGCCTTGTGAGGATTCGGAGTGCCTTAGATTGACCTTTGCAGTTGGTATTTTAGACCCCGAGCTTACACTATTTTCCATGGCGGAAGTCTTGTCATCAAATTAGGGCATTGTTGTTTTGTCATGGAGAGTGGTCATTTGAGAGCCTTGAGGACTTGAATTTGTTTACATTCTGAATCTTGATAGGTTGGCGTCAATTTTGAAATCATTCGAACCCAAGTGAGGAAGTCTGCATGATCATTCAGACGATGGTTCACTTGTTGTCATTCGTTGGGTTTCCGAGGTGTCCGCGGAATTCCTGCGCACCCAGATTTTCCCAGTTTCGGCCAATTCCGCTGGGTATAGCGAATTCCGGAATATTTGAACTATCCGCGGAAATCCTTCTTGTCCGGACTTTTCCGATTTTCCTGTCTAGTTTTATTTCTTTCGATTTTCCAAGGATAGGATTCGTGGAGTAAAGGTTAAATGCTAATTTCTTGTTGCCAATGAATGAATTTCATGATTATCTTATGATCTTTTGTCCATACTAACGATTTATTTGACTAATGATGTTTTGGCAATAGGAATCCGTCTGGGTTGAATTTCTTCGAAATTCTGCCCTGACTGGATTTTCCCGGTTTACCTCATTTTCCCGGATTGTTTGATTTTTCTGGACTTTCGAAGATCGATGATTTGTGATAGTTCTTAAATGCTTTATCTGATTTTATGCTAACCTTTGGTTGGACTATGCATGATAATGGGATACTTATGACAATCTTTTGTGAGTGCAGGCTGAATCAAGCAAGGCTGCAGCTGGGAAATCTAAGGGTGACATGGAGGGGTCCTCCATTTCAGAGGCCGAGAGGTTAAGATTGGACACCAAGGGATAGCTCCCTGAAAGCAAGATATCTTCAGTGTGGTTTGAAGTGTCTGACACAAACATGGGAGCATGGCGATATGAGGAGTTTAAATAGAGGACGGCTCAGAAGGATCTGTCGGTCCTGAGAAAGGGAATGATGAAGTCCAGACTGGTGCATGTGGCAGGTTTCCCTCCAGCAATCCAATGCTATGAATTAATCCTGGAGTGTGCCCGGCAGTATGACTTCGACACACAGAGGGTGGTCAGCACAGAAGGAAGAGTCTTAGCAAATTTCAACCCCGTTTCTATTGCCCAGGCCTTTGACATGCTGGATTTGCCTTTTGTGTGTGCCCTGAACATGGACACGACTAGGACATATTATGAGAATGAGCCCACCAAAGCTCAACAGATGATCAATTCTTGGTTGGAGAAGCCAAAGTCACATTATTCTAAGTTACCCAAGCAGTTGCATAGAGTTAAGTTCAGGTCGGATATCCACGATGCAATCACACTTTTGAGCAGAGTGGCAGGTTTGAAGACCACTGGGGTGTTAGAGAATTGGATGGTTCACGTGATAAACAAGATTGAGCAGGGTTCCGATTATCACTAGGCAGGACTTATTAGCACCATGATTGATAAACAGCTGAGGGATGTCCTAGAAACCAAGAAGTTCACTATGTCTTCCTATGTGGTGTATGTGCTAGCCAGATTTTACCCATACAGGGGTTTAAATCCACGAGGGACATTTGGACAGGACATTGTTTATGAGATTTACCCAGAGTTGCATCTAGGACACTGAGACTACAGAAGAGCCAATGATGCATTCACAATGCATATCACTAGGATGGTCCAGAATGCCGAGCATGTGAGACTATCGGATGGAGTGAAGGGGTTGATAAATAATTATGGGGCCTGGTTCATTCAGTTTCCCACCTTCTCTTACATTAGAATTGATGGATGCCTGACTGCTCCATACAGGTTACCTAGGTACCCTACCGATCATATTGCGTTGTTGGAAATTGTTAGACAAATATGTGAATTTGATGTAGTTGTTAAGAAGGAAAAGCATAAAACAGGTTTTGGTGGGGATTTCCTGCTTGGAATTGGTGTAGCAGAGGTGTGCCCTTCTATCCAATCAACACACACAACAGGAGAAGAATTGGCAGCATATGGTTTGTCCTTCCATTCCAAAAGGACAAATTTTGATATCACAGGGGAAGCACAGAAAAAGGCTACCAAGGAGTACCGTCATAAAGATGACCTAGAAGATTATTGGGCCAACATCAAGGATGATTTTGAAGCAAGAAAGAAGAGGTACTCTAGGCTTCCTGTTGATGCAATCAGACAATACAATGTCAAGTTGATCCCTGACCAACTGGAGGATGATGGAAACCTGGTACAAGATCATGCCTATGAGGCCGTTAATGATAGGTCAATCGGGGAAATCAACTGGAATGAAGATGAGGTCACAGAGTTGGAGGACCTAATGGCCCCGGTTATGAAATTCACCACTTCTTGGTTGAAGCATAAGGTTTGGGAGCTGGAGAGCGAGAAGGTACCTTGTACCTTTAATTTGATGGGAAACCTTAATCCCATGTCTACTTCAGAGGAATCCGGGGAAGATGACCCCAAAGGGAAAACTCAAAAGAGCTCACCTTTCAAGATCAAAATCAGAGGCCCTAAAGAAAGTGAGCCTGAACCAAAAAGGAAGCCAAAAGGAAAGAAAAGAAGTCGAGCTTTGAAGATTGGCAGGTCCTCCGATGAAGAAGAGTTGGAAAAGCCAGTTGAAGAGGATGTTCCTCCACCGCCAAAGAAGGCTAGGACAACTAGAGTTTCAAAGAAGAAAGGTCGAGATACTTCCAAGGAGGAGCCTCCGATTGTTGATGTGGAAAGTTCAGGAGAGAGGACCAAGGTTTATATGAGGAGGTCTAGGACTCCTTCTCCTAAGGACACTGTGCAAAAGATGGATCCTCCTCCAAAGTCACCAGTTGTGGAGCCATCCAAGGTTGTTTCTCCTCCACCAAGCGTGCATGAGCAAGAGACTCTTGAGGAGCATGAGACTAGTGGGGAAGCAGAGCCATTCAAGGAGGGAGCACTCTTTGGTGAGGCAGCTGAGCTTGAGGTAGAAGAGGTGGGAAAACTTCCTTCTCCTCTAGTGCAATATGAAGACTCTCCAGCAAGTAGCAAGGGCCATGAATCACCCGAGAAGGAGAATATCCCAGTTAGAACCCCATCGCCGGTACAAGAGGTAGAGCCAGAAGTAGAAGATCAAGGCGAGCAGCTACCTGAAAAGGAAGAGGAGAAAATGCCAGAAGAGCAACAGGAAGAGGCAAAAACAAAGGAAATCCGAGTAGAACCTGCTGTCCCGGATTGGCTTGAAAAGGAAATCACAAGGAAGAAACAGGTAGTTGTTGAGGATACTCCTTTGGATTGGGATGAGATGTTGTCCAAGATAGGTAAAGGTAAAAAGAAGAAGGCAGCCAGGGTAGTTTCAAGAATAGAAAGGGATGAGGTAAATAACAGAGTTATCCACATTGCCACCCCTGCTGCAGACAAGACAAGAGAAGATGTCACTGGTGAAGATTATAATGTGCAAACTATTAACCTTGGACCAGCATCTATGGAGCAGGATATAGAGGAAGAATCTAGTGCTGTGATAGTTGATAGATTAAGGAAGGAGACTCGGACCAAGCATGAGATGAGAAAGGAGAATGAGAGACTTAGGAAATGCTTGGAAGAGGTGATGAAACCTCTGCAATCTCTCCACCCATCTTCCTCTACCACTCCTGGTTTCTTGCCCAAGGAAACTATTTTTGAAATTGAAAAGATGAAGGCCTCTGCTCAAACTACAAGGATTGGTTGAAGGATGTGCAGGCAAGGGGAGATAGTGCAATCAAGGATATCCTTTCAGTTGGGAAAGATGCAGTCCGAGCCAAGGAGTTATTGGAGCATGTGTTGTCCCAGGACAAAGAAGACATTGACCTTCTACTGCAGAAATCCAAGGTCATCATAGAATATGGTAAAGATCAGTTGGTTACAGATGGGATCCTTCCTTCCTCCAGATTAAATGAACCTTGGGAATGGTTTGAGGCTCTGCAGATTCGACAGAAGGCCATGAGGAAGATTCAGAAATGGAAGAAGCTGATGGATGGTGACTTGACTGGTGTCTATGAGGGTTGCATTGCATTTTTTGAAGTTATGACTGGCAGGAGAAAGATTGCTCCTAAGTACCTGAAGTCCTAGAACAACTGAAGGAATGGTGGCATGATGTTTATGCTCTAGACTTTGAGAATGTTATAACGGGGCACCAATTGGATGATGCAGCAACGTATTTGTCAATAATGGATAAATATCAATCTCACAAGGGTGATTGGAATAAGATTGTTGAGCAGTCAAAAGAGGAGATTGACTCCATTAAATGCAGACTTAAGGTTTTGCCTTTGCCACCTGTCACTGAGCTGGATAGGGTGTTTTTGAGGGTTCAAGGATTGTTGGACCAAAGCAAGGACAAGGGAGGCGGTAGTTAATGCCCATTTTTGAGATTTGTGCTTCCCTATTATCATGGGTCATGTATTGATTTGGGTTGCATTGGGGATTGTGTCTAGGCCAACCTTGATGATGTATCGGCATTTAATGTGTGCCTTATTTTGAATTCCTAAGGCCGACTTGTTTTGGCGGTTGTTTTATTTTGTAAATGTTTGGCTGGGCCGACATGTCTTGAGAATTTGCTATAAAAGGGCATTCTTGTCCCATTGTAAGAGCTAGCTAGAAAATAATAGAGATAAGCAAGAGCAGAAAAGAGCTAGAGTATTTTGTAGTAGAAGTAGTAGTTAGTTTCTTGAAGCAAATATTGTAACAGAACAGTGGAATTGTTGCTGCATTTTGGTGATCTAATACAATAGAAGACATTGTGGTTTTCCTGGTGAAATCTCTTGTGTTGGTTTATCTTGCATGGTTCTTGTTGTTCTATCTTTCAAATTGCTTAAGGATTTAGGGTTCAGTGTTGAGAATTAGATTAGTGTGGTGAATGATGTTCATGATTTCATATTTGGAATGTTTGTAGCAATCTCCGGTCTATACTCCCAGTAACTATCTGATTGTAGTAGGCTGGTGAAGTCAACCTAGACCATATATTTTTTTGTGCTTAAGTTCGATTGTGGATGAATATCTATGATTTGAAAATCCAAATACCTCAGAAGATTGCACCGTTCTTGTGATACTGCATTGTGGGTTAAGCAAGAATTGGTTACTTGAGATTGGTCCATTCCAGATATTTGTCATCTGCATTACTCATTCTAGGAATAGTTTAGATCTTATTATATCCTTGTACCCTTATCTTTTGCTATTTTTTTATTATCACGGTTAGATTTAGGATTTGAAATCATCATATTGCAAAATCGATAAATTAGAATATCTGGGTTGCTTGTAGTAAGGTCGATTGTGATTACCGACATTTCACTTTTTATGCGAGTTGTTTATGCATTGTCATGACTGACACCGAGAGACCTTGAGGTGATTTTCAGTAATTTATTCTTGAAGATTACCTTCGAAATGGATATTGTATTACATGCGAGTTGTTTAGCGTACAGAAAACACCATCAACAAGACCCTACTTGCACATGTATATTTCTCCAATTCAACGTGCATGGGTGGACGTTTCAAACCAGTTTCACACATACAGAAAATGGCACTTAACATTGCGAAGCCCCCGAATGTAGCGGAGACAATTGTCGCGATTCTTCTACATGAGATCCTCAAACTTAAAGAAATGGTGGGGTCCCCTTATTTCTAAACAAAGTTGTGTTCATGTTCGTAGTGGGTGCCACCTTGGTTTTCCCTTTTGATTTATCAGCTTCTTCCAAAGCTTTCAGCACTATATCTCGTTGGGAAGGGCACCATTTTAGGATGTCAAAGTATGATAAAGAGGTTTTTTGTTTCTGCATCTCAGAAACAATATCAAATTATGTGTTATAACTTGCATTATATTTGAAAACACCAGATGAATTACCTTTGCTAGGGAAGTCAGTCGGACCCTTCGATGGAGGAGGGTTGTTATCAGCACTCTGATTCGGAGGCACCATGTGGTTAGGTGGTGTTGATGTAGTGAACGAACCCTTATTCTGGTTTCTTAGGAAGTGTCCTCCCTTTGTCTGAAAGGTTTGGGCATCATACACATCTTCCTCTATTTCATTCTCATTCTGCATTGGGAATGAAGGTTCTTCTTCAAAGAGGTCATAAGCCATTATTGTATCCACTGAGCCACCTCCTTTATTTGAATTCCCTTGTAATGTTTGGGCATCTACCTATGCCATCTTCACAACCTTCTCCATTTTAGGATAGTTCACCTCATAATGAGTTTAACGGTGTCATCACGGCCTATACCGGTTAGTCATAGAGTGAGGGTCAACCACATTTTGCGGTATGTGACTTGTCCTCATTAGCTTGATAGTGTGAGAAGCTCCACCATTATTTGGCGGGTGTTCCCATTGTTTGTTATTATTAGGCCTTTTAGTTTATATCCTCTATTCACAGTTTTGATAGCCTTGGTTGAAATTTTGGCCTTGATAATTTCATGGCTATGATTATTGTTGTTGTGATAATTACCCTGATTATTATTATTCTGATTAGGGTAATTACCTTGATTAGCATAATTATCTTGGTTCTGAGAGGGGTTCATTTTAAGCTAAGCCATGTCATTTGTGACTTGAGACAAAGTTTTCTTTAGGGTCTCCACCTCGTTTGTGAGTTGAACTGTCCTTTCACACTCAGCATTCTTAGCAATAGGTGGCTGACCGACAGGATTTGGTATTCTAGCTTGATTATGATGACCATGTGGACTGTGATGAGCCTATGATTGTTGAGAGAAGTCAAGAGCTCCATTGGCAAAGAATAGAATAGGAGATTGAGTCTGCAACTCAGACATAGGTCCATAATGGGAAGGAGACATCCCTGGGATAGTATTGAATAAAGGGGTTGGATTAGGCATCTGATACCCCATAGAAGGAAAACCTCCTCCCAAGTTCCCTTGTTGAGAGCTAGTTTGCTATTGCAGCTTGATGGCTAGATGATAAACTTTAGACAGAGAATCAATATCTGCCGGCTGATAATTCCTTTGTAGGAACAAGCCAAGAAAATGATCTATAACTCTAAAATATGCCTGAATCAGCAACTAGATAGGGGTCCTGCAATCTCCTGTACATTTTTTGAAACCTTGTATTAAACAAGGACAGTGATTCACATGGCTCCTTCCTAATGGTAGCAAATTGATGGAACAAAATGGCTGGATCCACATAAACTCTAAACAGATTGATGAAAGCATTCTCGGATCTGTCCGATGAGAATAGAACCTTGTGGAAGATTTAGGTACAGGTTGTATGCCATATCCTTTAAAGAATAAAGGAACAACCTAAAAACCACATCATGGCCGAGCTATACGGGCTTTGGTTACAAGTGTTCTTAAAAGCAGCGTATTGCTCCCTCGGTACTCCTTGATTCACCATGAATATATTTTGGGACATAATCTCTCGGGGATTCATAAGGCATCATGAAAGCCTTCAATAATAGTCCCAAATGGAGAGGGATTATTCACAAAAAATTCCATTGGTGGTGGTGGTGGAGGCTTATCCAGCGGTTGGATGGGTTGAACCAACTGTAATGGCAATCAAGGTGGATTTGGTAGTGGATTCCGCAGTATCAACTGGGTATTGGTGAAAAGCCTAGTGGAGTGAGTGGATCTAACAAGGGTGGTAGAATGGTCGCCCTGTGAATCTTGTGTCTTGTTGGGGTATTTAGTTCTACCAAAGGTGGCGGGTTTTTAGTTGATCGAAGAACTCTATGGAACCTCTCTGGTGAGAAAAACCCAATATTATCTAGTTTTCTCTTCTGCCCTACCTCTAGCTAGTTTCTTGTTGATGTGCCAAATTGACCCCACAACATGTGGGTAAGATAAAAGTAAA
>VDFB02339556.1:0-58248 GCA_007258455.2 Sequoia sempervirens
TTTGGAATGATAATGTAGAGAATATTCTTGTATTTGACAAACTTCTTACTCTTGACATTATTGTGAAGGTGAGTTCCTGAAAATTAGTGTTTCCAATGTCTATTGTTGCTCTATTCATAGTTAAACCTTTTGCTTTATAGATTGTCAATACCCAAGTCATTTTTAGTGGGATTTCTCAATGGCCAGTGCCACATGTGACTAGAGCAAGTGGAACCATTTTTTCTTGATTGTTACATGCAAGTACAATATAACATTGAAAGTTAACAACAAATAGAGGTAGATCTAGTGGCTTGATTTCATTTTTTGAGACAACAATAACTACTTTGCCAAGCACACCATTAACAAGTCTAGCTACAACCCACACATTTATATTTAGCATAACTTAAATCGTCCAATACATGATAAAACATTTGTTCATAGTTGTGCATCATTTGAATTTGAATTTATTATGTGCCTTTTTTGCTTAGCAATGTAGCATGTCATTGGTGTCGTCATTGATTTGAACATTTTTTTGTTGGGTTGCAAACTAATGTATGGACAAGTAGAATGTATCTTGTTAATTTGTTGATATGTTGTCATTAGTATGTGACATGAAGAGTTTCCAACCTATTTGTGTTTCCTTAACACTCCATATATTTTGAAGAATGTTGCAAAATTTGATTGGGACAAGTTCATCCCCATATGGAAATGCTTCACATATCCTACTTGTTAATACATTATAGAAACCTTGCTCCAATGAAGCTCATTTCATCAAATATAATGTAATGAATGAAATACATGCTTTCTTGGAAAGTTGATAGAGCTTGACCTTGAAGAAACTTCATGTAGATTTTATTTGTATGTGAAGTGTTGAATGAATGATTGATGCATTTTGAAAGAAACAACATCTATTAAACAAGTAAAAGTGAGGGTTTTTGTAAATGGGGTACATTTATGGAGAGTGCTACTTGAATGTTGTTAATAAAGTATAATTTTTATGTTCCTACAATCCATTGTATGGTCATTAGAAGTGGTAGTGGAGATTACTTTCCATCCTAGGAAGAATGGATTGCAATAATGTTGAAAGTATTTTGTTGATTTGAAGAGATTTTATCCTTTGTGATACTTGAGCTAGTGTCAATATATTCAACTTGGTGCATTGAATGATTGTAGTCAATAAATGTAACAACACTATCCATCAAGGAGGGGGGGATTTTAGTGGCATCCTAATTATGGCTTGTGTCAAATTTTTAGTAACCAATCATGTCTAGATCATCAATAACATTGAAAGGAAGCTGGGTAAGTGGAAGAAACTTCCTACACTAATCTAAGTGGGGGAGAGTGCAAAATTTTATTTTAAACCCTTATCAGTTACAAATTTAGATGTGCATTCATTTAAATTAAATAAATTAAGTAAGAAACAATAATAACCATAACACAGTATATACGCGGGGAAAATCATTTTGAGAGAAAAACTCCACAATCTAAAAGCACAAATATTTGTACTATCAATAATCTAAAATAGGTTACAATACAATCATAGAGCTAAGATCATTCAAGATTCTTAAACTACAACAAGATTTATGGAGTGATTCTGACAGCACAACGGTCTCTCTGCAATATTCAAACATGTACTACATACCAAATGACTAAGTAAAAAATATATACAACTCCAAAGATGAAGATGGGACACCAATATTTCCATATGGAACACATCTAATTCCCGCATTCCTATCGTTGGTTCCTCTTGACATGCACAACACTTACATGTATGCAATAGCCTTGCATGAACTGCAATGACATAAACATGACCCACAAAATATGTAATTACCATTTCTAACACCTTCCTCAACATGCATAAATCGTTTCAACACACAATGCACCTTACATGCGTAGGCACCACCCTTGCATGAGGCTCAATTGTCATAATTTTTCATAACTTGACTCTTTCATTGTCATAGTTTGTCATTAGATAACCTTGTCATAATTCGTCATAATTTTTCTAACTTATGAAAAAAGCCATAAAATTAGCTCATAATAGGTTCCACCAAGTGGGGTGCCTATCTCCACCAAATTAGGATACATGTCATCTTAGTCACTTGCCATGTAGGTTACCACCTCAATGAAGTAGGTCCCACAAGATGAACACAAAACATAGGAAAATTAAATAATCAAGTCAACAAACCAATAATTTAATGCTAAGAATTACAAAGGCTGAGACACCTTAATCCCAAAATTCTCCCACTTGTTGAAGGCCTTTCAAGATCCAATGAAAAATCAACTAGAAGGGGTTGTGAGGCCCATGGAACTAGAACACCATCTAAACTTCTCTATGCTCACAAAATTTGTCAATGCATATGCAATATTCATCAAAGTGTCATCCTTCTCTGATTTCACCTTCCCATCTTCCACCATGTCACAAATAAATGATACTTTAATTATCACAAAAAATAGTAATCATCCCTACATCAATCCCAACATCACAACACAATATCATAAGCCAAATGGGTTCCTTACAAGCATGAGTAGCTGCCATATATTCTACTTGTGTTGTGAACAAAGTGAATACAATTTGTCACTTACTCGTCCAACTTATAGCACTGCAAAACATCATGAACACATATCCATTGGTCGATCTTTTGTTTTCAATGTCACCCACCCAATTAGAATCTACGTATCCATGAAAACACACTGAATTTTGAGGTCTAGTAGGATAACTATGAAAACATAGGGAATACTTAGAAGTACCCTGCAAATATTTTAATCTCTTCATTACATCCCAATGTACATGTCTAAGATTAGTCGTAAAATGAATCAAGACTCCCATTGCTTGGGAAATGTTTGGCTTTTTACAAACTATGACATACATCAAATTGCCAACAATACTCACATTTAAGGTACTCTTCTCATGTCTTCCATCTCAATAGGATATTTTGGATAATTTTCCATAGATAAATTTTCCATTTGCATAATAAGATTGTCGATGGTCTGCAGTTTACATATTGGATAACCTTACAAAATACGGCTAACAAGTACTTTCTCTGGTTTTAACTCAGGTGCACACGATGGCATCGCCTTTAGCGATCGCCGATACCCAAAATAGCACCTGAATTGCCTCGAATCTTTCTCATATAGCGATGTTTAAACTGGGGCTTCAAATCAAAATCATAGTATTTGCCATTCAAAATAACATCTTAATGTCACATACAAGCCAATTAGCCGGTGACATGATCATTATCAATCCTTATAATAAACACAATGATCAATTTTTATCACCAAAATTCAGCGCTACAAAAGTATCCAAAATTTTAACATATATATCTTAAAAGTTGTTTTGGAGCGCCTACAAGGTAAACCATAACACCAAGGCCATTTTACCTTTCGCATTGATATCTAAGTTGTGACGCCAATTTCTGCACTCCAGCCCCTGTGGAAGGGAAAGTTCTCTTCCGTATCATCAATATTTCACTTGCAATCATAAGCCACAACAAGTGATAACGTGTAAATCAAATGGATTTCCAGCTTTTCTACAGGGAGAGAATATTTCCACCATAATAAAGTTCTCTCCACCTACCGGCTTAAGCCATAGGTTATGTTTCTCGAGATTTGCGGGACCACACTTGCGAAGACGCGCATTTCAACCAATGGGTTTCACGTCTCAGCTAAGCGAGGGGTATTGATCCCGTAGCCATTTTTCTTCAATGCAACCTTCTCTTATCAATCAATTTATGCAGAATCATCATCTCCGCGAAAGCTCTTTTTATAGGCTGGAAGCAATAATGTGTAATCCAAGAAGCAAAAAATATAACGGAATCGCTCAATGAATAACCAAACCTTTTTAGTTGCCACCTAACTCACATAGACCTCCTTAATGGTGGAGGTTGAAGTTCTTCTTCTTCTTTAGAACCTTCAGAGCTACTAGAGATCTCCTCATCATTTGGTCCAACATGTGTACGTAGTTTCTTTTTCATCGAAGTACGTAGTACATGAACTACATTCTTTTCCTTCTCTTCTTTCTCTTGTTGTAATACAACATAAGAAGGATTCAAAACTCTAAAAATCACACTTCTACTATAGAAAACATTTTCAACCACTAGATCCTAAAACTTGTACCCATTCACACTAACACCATAACCAATGAAGATACATTTAACATCCTTTTTATTCAACTTTGACCTCTTCTCATTCAATCACATGTGTGTATGCATCACAACAAAATACTCTTAGATGTCTCATCAAATGCTTCTTTCTCAATAACACCTCCATGGGTTTCTTATCAATAAGCATCAATGTAGGAATATTTTTATTAGATAGCATGTAGTGACACCAAATTTAGCCCAATTTTTTTTTCAAGGCCAAATCCACTCAACATACTCCTTAGCCCTCTCCATCAATGTCATTTTCATCCTCTCCAGAACTCCATTATGTTGAGGGGTGTATGAAGTTGTCTTATGCCTCTCAATCCCATGCTCCTTACAATTTTTTTTGAACAAAACCCCTTTCAATCCTTAAACAATCAATATTTTTACTAGTATTGTTTTCAACAAAGGCTTTAAACTCCTTAAACCAGGATTAAAGACTTCATATCTATTCTTGAGGAAATTAAAAAAAAATCCTTCTACTATAATCATCAATGAATAAAAAAATACATATTTTGATAATGAAGGAATATTAACATGACCAAATAATTTGGTAATAACAACTCTAACTAAAGGTAACACAACATTCAATCAAATAGCTCTCTGCTCTGCAACTTTCCCGCTCTTATGTTTTTTGAATTTCCTAGATTTTTGCTCCTAACTTAACTGCTTGATTGATGGGCCAGTCTAGCAAGGAGCCTAGCAAGGCCCCCCATCCTAGAAATGTTGTTCCTAAGCATGGTCCTATGTCCAGATTTGTTGCTTCCAAAAATGTTGCTCCCCATAGTGGAATTCCTTTTGGATGTTGTCCCTTCTTCTGTGGAACTGACAACTCATATTTCTAGCAAGTCACCTATGTCCCCCCCTTTGGGATTCAAATCTTTTTTCTCTAAAGAAGAGCCTATTTCATTCGTGGATAAATTGGTTCATGGAGGCTCGCTAGCTATGGCTAGGCTGAACATGGAGTCTGCTTCTTGTTCATTAGATGGGTAGAAAATTGATGTTCTTGGAGCTCTTATGATTAAGGCAATGGACGACCTCAAGTTGTCATTGGTGGGAAATTTTTTAGCATACCGCCCAAATATAGACCAAGTTAGGCAATGGATTGACTTTGTCTAGAATTTAAAAGGTAGTGTTTCCATTAGTGTTATGTCCAAAGGTATTTTCCATTTTACCTTTGTTGTTTATTAGGATATGTTAAAGGTCCTCACGGGAGGCTCGTGGGCCTTTGATGCTGGTTTTAAGAACTTTCTTTCATTGTGTAAATGGAAACCAGGTTTTGACCCCTCTGTTGACCTGGGTACTACTACTCCTATGTGGGTACACCTACTCGGGCTACCCTTATAATTTTGGGAATTAGGTATCTTCAAGGGGATTGCTAACTCATTTGGGAGCCTATTGGTTGTTGATAAAATTACCCAAGAGAAGTCTCGTTTAGTATTTGCACCAATTTGTGTTAATGTGGCTATTAACACTGTTTTTCTCAGCTCTATTGCTTTGAAGTCAAAGTTTTTCAACTAGTGTCAACCCCTTGAATATGAAAATGCTAGATTGTTTTGTCAATCTTGCAAAAAAATTGGCCATATCATTAACTCTTGCAATAGGAAGCCACAAGGTTTGGAAAGTGATGCCCTTAGCTCATTAGTTAAGTCTTATGTTCTAGAGACTGAGGTTGTTATTGATGCCCCCTATCTAGGAAGAAGAAAAAAATGGTGATACTTTGGAGACCTTAATTGAACCCTCCCCTGGGTGTGGTATGACTTCAGAGGTCTAGGAAACTCATGAAGGAATCCTTGATGAGTCCTAGGATTTAGGGAGAGAGGTAAGTTTAAAAACCAGCTCTTGTGGTGGCAGTAAACTTAATTCTAGAGCACAACATGTTTTTGACAATGACTGATGAGCCCAAATCATTTGTTAAATCCCTTATTGATCTCGAAGAAAATTTGGGCTTCACAGGCATCTCTACACATTCCCTTGTAGATATGTTAGAGATTATTGAGGAAGGAAAAATTGTATCTTAGATTGGTTAGGAAAATGACTCCTCTGCCCCCTCTCCTCCTAAACCCCATGATGATATTTTTATCCCCCCCATCAGAAAGAAGGAAAGAACATCAAGGATTCATTGGCTCTATTGGGTTTCCCTTCTTCTCCCTCAGAAGAAGCTGATGATGAAGACTGGGTTTAGGCTAATTGTAAGTCAAAAAAGATGAAGAAACCAGATGTAAGCAAAGAAAATAAGGTTGGTAGACCTTCCCAAAAGGAAACAAGAAATAAAGACATTGTTCATGATGTGGCTTTGGGTAGACAAAAGACTTTGGACTTTATTATGGAGACAAAGTATAAAAAGATGTAAGGGATGTTGTATCCCTTCCCTAATAGAATCAAGGTGATTTTGTAGTTTTTTTTCTTTGATCATGAAGATAATATCCTGGAATATTAGGGGCCTCAATAGCCCCTATAAATTTTTTTTGGTTAAAACTTGTTTGTTGGACAATAAAGTTGTTGTTCTTTTGCTTCAAGAAACCAAAATGAAGAAGGAAACTTTTGATAAGATTGTTATGAATATTTGGCCTAGTACTAATTATGTTTTGAGCGACGCTGAAGGTGCTTTTGGAGGTATTGAAAAAAAAAGTGGAACCCATCTAAACTAAAAGGTTCTTTTGGATTCTTTGCTAAAAAGTATGTTATGGTCTCCTTTGAAGATCTTGTCACCTTTGAAAAATGGAATTTGATAAATGTTTATGGTCCCAATTCCCGCTGGGGTAGACAACTGCTTTGGGAATTCTTATATGACATCATAAAGGGAAGTAAGGAAGAATTTTCGATGCTTGGAGGTGATTTTAAATCTCCGCTTCTTCCTTCTAAAATGTTGGGGGGTTTGGATGACTATTTGAATAGTATGATGAACTTGTTTGGTTTTATAAAATCTATTGGGTTCTCTGATATCCCCCTTCTTGGTAACCAATTTACCTAGTCTAATCAAAGGTATGGGAATCAACTAATTCAAGTCAAATTGGATTGATTCCTAGTCTCCTCTAATTGGAACATTTCACAACACCTCTCCATATCTTCCCTGCCAAAAAATGGTTCTGATCACAATGCCATTGTCCTAAAGAGGAATGTTGACTTTGCCAAGGAACCTTTTCTCTTTAGATTTAAAATTATGTGGACCCTCCACCCTGATTTTGGTACCTTAGTTGAAAAATGGTGGAATGAAGCCTTGGCTAGTACCCCTATGTTTTGTCTTGCTAATAAATTGAGAAGAATTAAAGAAAGAGTGAAGGGATGGAACAAAATTTCCTTTGGAAATAGTTTTGAGTCCAAAAAGTCCTTGGGAGACATCATTAAGGAGGTGCAGGATAGGATGGAGTCAGAGGTGGTGGATGAAGCTATCTACAACCATGAATGAGGCCTTAGAGCTCAATGGTTTAAGGTTAATAAATAGGAGGAGATCTTCTGGAAACAAAAATATTGTGTTCAATGGCTTATGGAAGGGGACCATAACACTAAATTCTTCCATCATTTTGCTATGAAACATAGAAGCAAGAACATGATAAGACAACTTAAGAAGGAAGATGGCAGTATGGTGAGTAATGAAAAAAATTGCTTATGAAGTTGTGGCCTTCTTCTCCTCCTAGAAGGAACTTGTGGTTTCTCAATAGGACTTTGATGAAATCCTTCAAGTTATTCCTAAGGCGATTTCTGATCAGGATCTTCAGGAGATGTCAAAAGCTATTTCTCTCTAGGAATTGAAGTCTGTTATTTTCTCTTTTGGAGCATACAAAGCCCTTAGCCCTGATGGGTTTCCCTTGGCCTTTTTCCAACTCTATTGGGATATTGTAAATAAAGGTCTCTTGAATGCTGCTAGAGACTTCTTCAGATCTGGTAGGCTTCTTAACCAACTTAATACTACTTTCATTTCCCTCATTCCTAAATTGGAAGATGTGTCCTCTATGCATGATTTTCGCCCTATTAGCCTATGCAATATTGTGTATATTTTTTTTCTAAGATTACTGTGTTTAGATTAAAAGTTGTTTTGAACAAAATGATAGTTGGAAATCAAAAAGGGTTTGCTCAAGGAAGACACATTTTGGATGCTACTATTACTACCCGCGAAATTCTCCACTCCATGGACCTTAGTAAAAATGTGGGGATGGCTTTGAAACTTGATATCTCTAAAGCCTATGATAGAGTTTCCTATCTGTTCTTATTTGTTGTTCTCAAGAAATTTGGGATTAATGGCAAGTTTCTAAAACTGAAATTACTTCTTGTGTTACTACTTTGATGTGTTCAATCTTCGTGAATGGAGTCCCTCGAGGTTTCTTCTCTTGTGGTCAGGGCCTTAGGCAAGGGGAACCTCTCTCCCCTTATATTTTCATTATTGTTACTGAAGTCCTAGGTAGAAACATCCAAAAAATTTTGGACTCAAGGTGTTAAGGCTGCATCAACCCTCCCACTTGCCTCTCATCAACAGTTTGTTGATGATACAATCCTCTTTGGTGAAGCTTCGATTGGGAAAGCTGGCCATTGGAAATCCATCTTGAATGATTATGCTCGTGCTTCAGGTCAACATATCAACTATAATACGAGCAAGATATACTTCTTTAATTTTGACTAGGTTGTGAAAGACAAAGTTGTTCACATTTTGGGTTGTTAGGAAGCTATTCTGCCTACTGCCTATTTGGGCCTTCCCTTGTTCTCTAAAAAACCAGATAGCAATTACTGGAACCATATTATTGAAAGAATTCAAAAGAAGTTGGCTAGATGGAAAGGAAAACTCTTAAACCAAGCTGGGAAGCTCCAATTTTAAAAGCCTCCCTTCAAAATATTCCAGTCTACTGCTTGTCAATGTTTAACATTCCTGCTTGCATAGCTAAAAAAATTGAACAAATTCAAAAAATATTTATGTGGTCTGGAATAGAGGAAAGAAACATAATGACACAAGTTGGGTGGGAGAAAGTCTATGCTCCTAAAAATGCTAGAGGCTTAGGGATAAGGAGAATTAAACTCTTTAATAAAGCTCTTGGAGCCAAGTTGGGGTGGAATTTGTTGGAAGGAGCCAAGGACTGGGTTAGGATCCTTAAAGCTAAATATTTGAGAAACAAAGACCAAGGTTGTTTCCTTACTACCTCTGAGCTGCCTTATGAATTTTTCTTCTAGAATCACCTCCTCAAAACTAGAAGTGTGCTAAATTTGGGTGTTTGGAAGCGCATTGGTAATGGTATGGAAACTGATTTCTAGAAAGACTCTCGAAACAGTGGGCCTCCTCTCACATCTGTTGTCCACCTTAACCCCTTAAAACAAAGACTGGATAGAACTTGTGGAAAGAAGGTTGCTGGTTATATTGATTGGGATGGCCTAGAACCTAATTGGATCAACTTCAAATATTAAGCTTTTGGGAGCTAATCTAAGGGGTGCTAGGTAGTGAAACTAGGTCCCTGCAGTGCAAAGGCTTCTCAGTTTAATAGGGGAGGTTTCCCTCTTCTCTAAAGACATTAAGGATGAGTGGCTTTGGACCAAGAACCCCTTAGGCTATGTTTCTATTAAAAATGCTTATGTGGAATTAGAAAAACATCTTTTAGTTAACAAGGGCTTCCAATGGAACAAGGTTTGGATAAAAAATATGACTCATAAGGTTAACTATTTTTGGTGGGTTGCTTCTCATGGAAAAATCCTTAGTATTGATAATATGGTTAGAAGGGGGTTCCAATTTGTTAACAAATGTGTTCTTTGTAGAGAAGAGGAGGAGATTATTATGCACCTATTCTTCCACTCTCCGTTCTCAAGAGAAATTTGGTCCTTCTTCCTTCCCTTGTTGCTCATTGAATGGGTTTCTCTGCCTCCTATGAAATTGTTCATTGAAAGTCGGTCTTTCTGCCCATTCTCTCACAAGATTATCTTGGATCTTTGGAATCAAGTCCCTCCCTTTGTTTCCTGGGGGATTTGGAAGGAGCGGAATAATCAAATTTTTAGAGAAATTGAGAGAAACAGTCATGATTTATGTTTTGCTATTAAGTCCCAAATTCAGAAAAATGTGGAAGTGGGAGGTTACAACTACTCTAAGGTTTTTCCTTCCTATAAAGAGATGAGAATCAAACAACTATGGGGCCTCAAAAAGGATCTCACCAACTTCAATTAGGCTACTTACACTTCAAGGAAGACTACTGTGTGGATTCCCCTTGAGAAGGTCCGGGTTAAATGCAATTTTGATGGCTGCTCTAAGGGCAACCCTAGATTGGCAAGGGCGAGAGGTTTAATTAGGAATCACAATGGGGATTGTATTGCTGGTTATGGTAAAAATTTGGGGGTCTTCTCTAATAACAAAGCAGAGGCCATGACTGCTTGGGGTGGTATTGAGCTGTTGAAAGATTTAGGCTTCCATCAAGTCATCTTGGAAGGAGATTCAAAACTGATTGTTGATATTTTGAAAGGGGAGAGTGTTGTTCCTTGGGAATTAAGAGACACAATGGATAATTGTAAGCTGCATATGCAATTTTTCACTTATTCTAGAGTCCAACGTGTTTATAGGGAAGGGAAATCCTTTGCTAACATTGCTACCAACGAGGCTCTAAAGTGTAACACTTGGACTCATTGAGAGTTTGGTGGGTTGCCTAGGGTAATAAAAGATAAAGTTCTGAAAGAAAATATGAATATGCCTATTCATTATAAGTATTGTATAAGGGGTCCCGACGACATGTTTATTAGACGTGGCGATATGATGGAAACTAAGGTTGATAATTACAAGTTTGGTATGTTTCGCATTATGGAAATTGTTAAGGTGATTTTCATTGGCAAAAAATTTGTCATTATTAGACTTGGTGATTGGATGGACATTAAGGTTAATAATTGCAAGATTGGCAGGTCACATATTATGAAAAATGTTGAGGAAATTTTCTTCAACCAAATATATATATATATATACATATGTTCCCAATTATTCACGTATACATATCACACATATATATATGTATATATATAATTTATTTAAATAATATTCAAAAAAATATTTATTGATAATAGGTAAAATATAAAGACGTTAATGAAACAATATATATCACCTTTTTAATTGTAAAAACCTAGACCAAGGACCATAAATGATTTAACCTATTCTTACAACTCAACCACACTAGGAATGACACAAGATAAACTCAACGACAATAATAGGGTTGCTTACCCAAATTAAATACAAAATCCTATGTGTGTGTGTGTGCGACTCCATTGACATTAACCCGTTTATTTATCCATGTCTATACTCTTCTCTCTAGTGATATTCTCCCTCTCCATTTGGGAGGGTAAAATTTTATCCTGCATTCAACTTAGAAAGCCAATAACATAGTTAGTTCATTTTTAGTTATGACATCATAATCATTGATTAAAAATAATAATCATTAAAAGTGAAACACATTGCATTGCATTATAATTTCATCAAAATATTAAATGACATATAATCATCCACTAATGTCAAAAACACATTTTTAAAGTAAAAGCTAAAAGTAATTTGCAAATCAAAATTTGGAGTGTAACAAAGAGGGAGTTGGCTTTGGTGATATTTTCTCTCTTGCTAGGTTAAATTGTCTTCCAATAAAATTCTACTTCTATTGCTACTACCCATGATTTGGGTGATCCCACAATAGTGTGTCCCACTTTTTGACCAAAGTTGGACATTAAAATCAACTTTTTAAACTAAATTTTCATCTTTTGTCATCCCATTAAGAATTTGAAGATGATGTGAACCAAAGATTTTTGATATTTTGTGTGTAGATTTTAAATACATTTTTTAATTAAAAAAATGATTTATGAGATTTTTACATAAGTTTTAATAACTTATTTTTTATGATATTGCTATCAGGATTCAACTGTGTAGTTTTAAGAGTCAAACTCATTGACCCATGTTTCATGAGTAGTTGTTCACAAGAACCCATCTCTCATGATAATGAATGGTCCACTTAGCACTCATTGCATCTAGGTGATGCTCACAGGGGTGAAGCACTAGGCCTTCCTGGGAGGTCACCCATCCCAGTACTACTCCAACTCAAGCACACTTAACCATGAAGTAGTACTGGGATGGGTGACCTCCTGAGAAGGCCTAGTGCTTCACCCCTATGAGCATCACCTAGATGCAATGAGTGCTAAGTGGACCATTCATTATCATGAGAGACGTGTTCTTGTGAACAACTACTCATGAAACATGGGTCAATGAGTTTGACTCTTAAAACTACACTGTCGAATCCTAATAGCAATATCATAATTTGAAACACTGTGGAAAATACCTCCTACTTATCAACTTATTTTTTATAACTTAAACAATATTTTTAAAAAGTGATGCTTATTCCATATCATTTTTTTTACAAATAGAATAAAATTATAAGTTCTTAAACATAGATTGGTAACATTAATTCCTAATGCACAATTATTTTTTTTGTAATTTTTTGTCGCATATTTTATTTTTTTTTGTAATTTTTGAAATGATATTAATTATAATTTAGACATAGGTTTATTCCATATTGCATAATATTTTTTTGTGTATTCTAACTTTTTTTTTTGAGTCAATGACATCAATACTTAGAGCATAGATATTTTTAAAATTGTTTCTCTATTTTTTATTTTTTCATGTATGTGGAACAAAAACCTCCATGTTTGATAAAAAATCTATGCTCACTAAAAAATATAAATAAATATAATAATCAAATGAAACATGTTTAAAACTATACTTTTTGGAAAACTTATTTTGAGGGCTACAATCCTGTAACAACCTTCTATCATGTTGATTTCATTTGCTAGTCAAACTAAAGATTTGAAATAGAAAATTTTGAAGAAAATCTAAATGCCAAGGAAGTTTTTTGGAAAGCTTATTTTGAGGGCCACAATCTTGTTACAACCTTCTATCATGTTGATTTCATTTGCTAGTCCAACTAAAGATTTGAAATAGAAAATTTTGAAGAAAATCTAAATGCCAAGGAAGTAAAACCCGACCATGGGCCTTCGTTTGAAGGAAGGTCCCTTCCATGTTTTAAAACATATTGAAAATCTATATGACCTTTGAATGAAGATACATCTATGTTCAAAGGTATTTATGCAAATACCTTTGAATGAAAGTACCTCTCTTCGAAGATATTTGTTGATTTTTTTATTTCATTTTTCTTTTTTTTCAACTATTGTTTTTTTGGTATAGCTTGTTTCACTTTCATTACTTATTACTTCTACTATGACTTACCTTAATGCAATTATTGTAACTATACTTTCTCACTACAATTATGATCTCTAATTTTGTATTTTTTATAATTATTCTCTTTTTGACTCGAATTCCACAATTTTTTTGTTTGTTCTTGTAGTCCTTATATTGGTAAAACAAGAAACAATTATTAAATCAATTTTTTTTTTTTTTAAAAAAACAACTAATAAATAGAAGATAAATATATTCTCTTGGTCATTATCGTTAATGAGTTAAACAATGGAGTCCCAACTGCAAGTTTTGTTTTGTACCTTTACCTCGTTTTGCCAAAAGTTGCTGCATAAGGGCATCTTCAAGCTCGACAACGTTCGGTTCTATAACAGGAATACAATCATTTCCTCGTAAGTTCCGAGAGCATCCAAAATTACTTCAATTCAATCTTTTCCATTAGTCCAAACATCAAACCTAACACTGTCCGTTCACATGGATCTAGATACGTCATATTAAACTGTTAAAAAAATCTTGTCTGACAAACTCAGAATTCATAGTCTGATCTAACCGTTAACATACAAACATCTAGAAACGCCTAAACAGTCTGCACCAATATCAACAGCACAACGTGCCGGATTTTTTACGCTGAGCAGCAAATGTCTTTACATTGACTAGATGTAGAGCTGGAAAGATAACAACGAAGGAAAACATTTTATTACGTGGACTCCAATTGCAACGTCCCAGGTTCAAATCTCTCGGCTCTCGATCAACATCCCCCCAGCGGTACGTAAACCGACGCTTCTAGCCAAATCACGGGATCGAACTATGGAGAAAATTGATAAATGACAGCTAGTGCGGAGAAAATTGATTAATGACAGCTAGTGCACGGACCATATTCCAAACCCACTTAGAGACATTCTTCCAATTAAATTATACCCGTAAGCGTCAATACCAATTAATGCAAGGTCTTTAAATTAATAGTGTTTACACATGTGATGCAGATTAACGGTTAAACAATTTTAATTACATCAATACAACTCAAAAGATTCTTTTTTTTCGATTAGTTATATAAAAGTTTTTCTGTACTTGGAATTCTACTATTTGTGCTGTGGATTGATTCCGAACAGCTTGGAATGAATTCACACGGTTAGTACCTTACCAATTCAGGTGAGAACACTGTCTTACACGGCTCACTATTTCTGCGCTTGCATTTCTTCCCCCCGCAGCCCACTTTTAAAATTTCCGGCCCGGCTGCCCTGTATAGACAAGCAAAGTGGGGTCCTCCGCTTTTATTTATTCGTTTCTGGTGCTGAACACTCTATATAAGCTTTTGCTTCCTGAGTCTTCTGCATCTGTTTCACGATGTGCAGAAGACCAAATTCTATGGATAGCAAAATGAAGCAGCAGTTGCAGATAATGCTCTTGCTATGCTTTGCATTTGCATGGGCGGAGGCAGAGAATGTTCTGTACAAAGACGCATCACAGCCTGTAAACGGTCGGGTGGAAGACTTGCTGAGGCGAATGACTCTAGAAGAGAAGATCGGACAGATGACCCAGATTGAAAGAGAGGTCGCTTCTGCGGATGTCATGAAACAATACTACATTGGTATTAATAAAATGCAGATTTTATTATTACCCATAAGAGTTTTTATTTTGTTTTTCTGTTTTGTTGCAGAAGATTTTGAAAATCTCGGTTTTTTTGTGTGTTGTTGTGAGTCAGGGAGTGTGCTTAGTGGTGGAGGAAGTGTGCCTGCACCCAAGGCAAGTGCTGCAACGTGGGTTAATATGGTAAACGAGCTTCAGAAGGGTGCCATGTCAACTAGGCTGCAGATCCCAAGCATATATGGCATCGATGCTGTGCATGGCCATAACAATGTCTATGGGGCTACTATATTTCCCCACAATGTTGGCCTCGGAGCAACCAGGCGAGTAAAGCTGTAGATATAAACCACTTTATTAGAACAGGGGTTTGTCTACCGTATGTAAATACATTGAAATTCTTCATTTTGCATTGGGATTTTTGAATTTGCTTACATTTCGTAATGGATTTATGCAGGGATCCTATTCTGGTGAAAAAAATCGGTGCTGCTACAGCTCTAGAAGTTCGAGCCACAGGCATTCCTTATACGTTTGCTCCTTGCGTTGCTGTAAGATTCTTCAATACTCGAACTTGTGTATGTTTGAGGACGTTCTGTTTAGTTACTTATGATGTGCTTTTGCAAACAGGTCTGCAGAGATCCTAGATGGGGGCGCTGCTATGAGAGCTACAGCGAGGATCCAACCATTGTGAAAGCCATGACAGAAATCATCTTTGGTCTGCAGGGCACACCTCCCGCTAATGCTACCAAGGGCTTTCCCTATGTAGCAGGACAGTAAGCTTCAATCCCCATTTTAGCTATTTTTATAATTTATTATAATGAGTTCTCACAACAAATCTGAGATCCCTAATATTATTTGCTCTTCTGTAGCTATACAGTGAGCTTCATGCTTCTGTTATTGCAAAGTCATTTTCTTTTAGTTAAATGGATTTGGAGTTATGAAATTAATTGTTGCAATCTAAGTGGCGTAAACCCAACAGATCTTTCCATTTCTGCAGCAAAACTGTAAACTTAAAGCCGCTCTCCCTATTCTAAATTGAATTTTAATTTTAGTTCGGTAGGGTTGCAAGTTTAATCACTTTTGTTACATTTTTTTGGGAGTTTAAAGATTTTGCCTTCATATTTAAGGGCAGTAAGCTCTAAGCTTCTCTACCTGTTCGAGATTGAATTGTTTTTAGTTCAAGGGATTTGTAGTTATCTCATTATAAATCAGCATAATCAGTTATGTTGCACCCTTACGTGGGATTCCTTATTTATGTAGAAAGACAATAAGGTTTCTCTTCCAATCCTATATTGAGTTTGTATTTAGTCCGATGGACCCTGAGTTCTCAGACTAATCAGTCGTTGTGGGTTTCCAAACATTTCTGTAAGCTTCTCCCCTGTTCTATCTTGACTTTCATCTAGTTCACTGGACTTTGAGTTATATTATATTCTCAGTAGGGTTTCCAAAGATTTTTGCTTTTTTCTGGCAGGAGAGTTAAATTGAATTCCTGTCCAGATAATGGAATTTTCATCATGTAAAGTTGTCGATTTAATCATTTATGTTGCAGACTTGGAGTTCCAATTACTTTTAGATTTAACTCTGAGTTGTGGAATGAATGCCTATCAGGTCAAATGTTGCAGCTTGTGCCAAACACTTTGTGGGAGATGGGGGTACAACCAATGGTATCAATGAGAACAACACTGTAATCAATTACAAAGGTTTAGTTGGTATCCACATGGTTCCCTATTTTGACGCAATTGTCAAAGGGGTCTCGACAATTATGGTTTCATATTCCAGCTGGAATGGAGAGAAAATGCATGCTAACCGCTTCCTTGTTAACAATGTGTTAAAGAAGCAACTTCGTTTCAAGGTACTACATTGTTTCTAACATTCAATATCGATCTTGATTATTACTTATTGAGATATGCATGATCAATCTTGGTTTTATTTGTTATCCTTTCCATCAATACATTTTTGACAGCACTATATCTGAAATTTAAGAGTCATGCATTCTAGTGTTGCCATTCTTTGGGTTGCAGGGCTTTGTTATTTCAGATTGGCAAGGAATTGACAGAATAACTACCCCGGCTGGTGCTAATTATTCTCTTTCTGTCTTAGAAGGTGTAGGTGCAGGAATTGACATGGTACTGCAATTTTCTCTTGCTTTGTTATTAAAAAGGCGCTTCTCTCTCTTAGTCAAACCTTTGGATTACTACTGCTAGAAATTACAGAGTACCCTTGTAGTGAACATTGGGTATAATTAAAGTTTAATTTATGGTGGACATTTTATTATAATATTTATGAGGCATCCGCATATACCTGATTTTTCTCTTTACAAATCTGTTTGGCAGGTAATGGTTCCCTTCAGTTTTACAGACTTCATTAATGATCTAACTTACCAAGTTAAGGGAGGTTTCATCACCATGAATAGAATAAATGATGCAGTGCGGAGAATTTTAAGGGTGAAATTTATCATGGGCCTTTTTGAGCATCCTATGGCTGACTTGACCCTAGCCAACCAACTAGGTAGCAAGGTAATATGGATATAAATTTTAATTCATTAGCAAGGTAATACGGATATAAATTTCAATTCATTAGCAATCTCTGAATGATAAATGGATTCAATGCATGTCATTAATTATTGTGATTTTTTTGTATCGATAGCCTTCAGCACTTCACTTGCCTTCTAAAACCACTGCATCTTATTGCTACAGCTCACATGCACCATGTCTCTGCTCCTGTTTTTCATCCAGTATTGTTTTTCAATATAGCATTTATACCAGTTTTAAACAGAACTTCTGATTGAGTATCCTATGAATCGAAACTAAGATTAAAAACTTTTAAGGTCTGAAAGTCGCAAATTTCCCAGTCCCTTGTTTATTGCAATAAGCCATAACTTTCATCTGCAGGATGGAGGAAGTTTGGTGCTTGCTCCTGGCATTATCTTTGTTTTGATGTGTTCTACTTCTAACATACATTCTTGACATATCAGGAGCACAGGGATTTGGCAAGAGAAGCTGTCAGGAAGTCTTTGGTGCTGTTGAAAAATGGGAAAGCAGGGAGTCACCCTTTGCTTCCTTTGGATAAGAAGGCTCCCAAGATTCTTGTTGCAGGGACTCATGCTGACAATCTTGGTTATCAGTGTGGTGGATGGACAATTCAATGGCAAGGGTTAAGTGGTAACACAACTATAGGTGAGGCACCCTGTGAGGAAATGCTTATCATTTTATAGATTAGAAGTTTAGCAGCAATTGTGCTAAAATTTCATAATCCCAATGGTGTGCAGGGACCACAATTCTCGCAGCAATCAAATCAGTTGTTAGTCCCTCTACTGAGATTGTTTATGAGCAAAGTCCGGATGCAAACTTTGTCAAAGGGAAAGGGTTTTCATATGCCATTGTGGTTGTGGGTGAACAACCATATGCGGAAACATTTGGAGATAATTTGAATTTGACAATTCCCTTAGATGGAGGCAATACAATCAACAATGTCTGTGCTTCCTTGAAATGCCTAGTAATCTTGATATCTGGAAGGCCACTTGTAGTGGAGCCATTCATTCCAGTGATGGATGCCTTTGTTGCAGCATGGCTTCCTGGCACTGAAGGTCAAGGTGTGACCGATGCAATTTTTGGTGATTATGGTTTTCAAGGAAAGCTATCAAGGACATGGTTTAAGAATGTTGATCAGCTACCCATGAATGTGGGAGACAAGCACTATGATCCCTTGTTTCCATTGGGTTTTGGATTGACTACCACCGTAACTGAAAATCTGAGGTAGTCATTTAGGCTTGACCCCCTTTATCTAAATTACTAGTAAAGTCAAGCATTGGACATCAAGATGTGTCTGTCAAATAACAATCGGATTATTCATTTTTGAAATGATTTTCGTAAAAAAACATTCAGTTTAAGCAGTTAGAAAAGGCAGCAGGTACTTATTTGTGTTTTGTCCTTGTTTCTGTTTGCAATTATGCTTGTTATTGTTCTGTGCTGTAGGACTTCATTTGCTGTTCTATCCAAGAGGACTCCTTGCGTTCTTGCCATCATAATTAGCCTCTGCTTGCACATATTTATGATGTGAAACAACACTTCATGCCTAAATCTAGCTCGTTGCTGTTTCCAGTTTTGCATTGAGTTTGACACTCTATAGATCATTCCAACATTTTGTAATATATAACTTAAAGTTTTCGTTTGACATAAAATATGGACTGAGATAATAACACAGCCAAGTGGATGTGGAACAGTGTAATTAACTCAGGATTGACAAAAGAAGTATTCTCATGCTATTTGGAAGAAACTTATGGCTCTTGCATTTCGTCTTCTATATGCTATGCCTTTCTCTTCTTTTGTGTGAGGTCATGTTAATGATGGAATAACACAGTTCTAGTTTACATCTTTTTGTGATTCTTGTGGTCAGGTGCACATCATTACCCTAGGCTTTGATCTCCTATTTGTAAATATGTTCCCGATTTTGCTGTACTATGGGGTTTCACGGGCTTCACTGTGAGCCATGATTATTATGATTCTGCGCTTGTACCTATTTCTTGTGTACGACAAATACATTCTACTTAGCTCTATCTAGTTCACTGTTGTCCCAGGGTTAGATTGTTCAAAGACAAGTCATCTGCATGACATTTTCCTTATATAGACACTGGGAGGGCAAAACAAATGCTATATACGGAAGGACAAATCATCTACGCAAAGGGTCATAGTAGATAGATTGTAACGGCAGAGTCGCAGTCACGTCCATTGCATTTCTTGTGAGGGGGTGTGTTTATCTCATTCACATACCAATCCCCTTTTTAATCCGCAGTTTTGGAAAAGGGATATGTTCAACCCTAAGAATCAAAAGAAAATTAAATTAAGCATTATCCAAACATTAAATCCCCAAACCTGAACTTTTCTGTCTCCATATACCTAGTTCATTGCAGTCTCCATGTTTTGATTAGCTGATTCAGGAGTTCTACAGTTCGTAGTTTTTTTTTTCTTGTGCTGGTACAGTTTTGTTTCGAAAAGAGGCAGGGACCGAGATAACACAGATAAATTGCTCGTGCAACTGAGTAGAAACTATAGGTGGGCGGAATTAATGCTCTATAAAGAGCAATCTACATGGCGTTTTCTGATAACACAGATAAATTGCTCGTGCAACTGATTACCAACTATCGGTGGGCGGCATTAATGCTCTATAAAGAGCAATCTACATGGCGTTTTCTGTTTTCACTAACAGAAACTTCAAATAAAGATGGGTTGGAATGGGGCATTGACAGTTTATGGTGATATTAACTAGCTATTGCACTTTTTGTGTGCAATTGGGTACGCCGAATTTTTGGTTGGAATAGTTATATTGTTTGAAATGGATCAATCTTAGTAAATTTGAAAAATATAATTTGATAATTAATTGCTATATGCGACAAGTGGTCATTGCAAACCTTGATCTCTTGTTGCATTATTATTTTGAAATGCAACTTTTTTTAATTTGTATTTTTTAAATTTTGGATACAAAATTGTGTATCAACAATCTATCCAATTCTTGCTTTGCCAATCTCCACTTGCTCCTACATCGAAGGTTATAAGCAAAAATCTCAAATGGTTTGGATATTTGTTTAACACTTTTCTTGCCTTTGACATGAACAATCAAGATGGATTCAAATTATTCAATGGTTTGGTTATGGTTGAGGAGCTATGGAGGAATATTTCATAAGGGTTTGTGCCATTACTATATTTTGTGTTCCTAACTCTGATGCGGCCATTGGAGATGACGTAAGTACTATTGGTCTCGATGACATTGTAGAACCACTCTAGAAGATATTAACGGGCAAGTTGGGATATATGATTTCAAACTCACAGAATTGTAACAGCATAACAGTTAATCGCAAGGATATGTGAAGTAAAAACAATATACCATAATAGCTATGGAAATAGAAGTAGAAAAGTATGACAAAAAAAGTAATTGTGCAGGAACTTTCCAGAAGATCATCAGCTGCAAACTACTGAGCTGCTACCTAATGCAACTCCAACAATGACTGGTCAGGATAAATACCAACAACAATTTCTGTCAAACATAAACTACACAAAATAAAAGTTCAATTCTTTCACCAAAAAAATTATTATATTTTGATCTCATTTTTTAAAATTGCAAAAAGATCGCTTACCCCAAAATTACTTAGTATCGACTATATTTAACAAACTACATGAATTGTCTAAAAGATCACTTGAACTTTTTTACTTCGTTTAACATAGCATACCCAACTGCAACAGATTGTTAAAAAAGCACATTGCTAATCCCTTAATCTCAAATTAGAAAAACAAAAATTCTGATTATTTTGCAAAGAAATAATGAAGTTTTTGACCTAAGGTATTAAGTTGTAGAAACATACAAATATAGGCAGGTGTACTGTGATGGTAATAGAGAGAAATTGTTAGAGCATGAAACAGCTTCAAATCTCTCCACTACAATAAAGTATCTCACAATGGTAGTGTACATGCGGAGAGGGCATTTCGTGATGATTATGATGTGTCCATGACCGCCTCGCCTCAATTAGGTCAAGTGGTGACGCAATATTATGGAGTGTTCAAATGCCCTCACTGTAATCAGGGGAGATTATAGCACAATAATAATGGATTTAAAATTCAATCTCGCCGCAAAAAGGATTGGTTGTGGCATATCGACTATGGGGTGTTCATATTCCCCTTAGCTGATGAGGATTGAAATTTAAAACGTACGCATCATGTTTCTTACACTCATCCAGGCTGCTGCCCAGCTGCTAGGAGAGTTCCCGAGCTCCACAGTTCGTAGTCTGTGTTGGCGTAGTAATCGTGGGGTGCCCAATTCTTCCTCAGGGAAATCAGATGAGATTGAGGCAAAATGATCGCAAGGGGTTCAAATCCCCCAACCACAATAAAACAGAAGGTTGCGTCCTAATTAGCACTAAGTATTCCCATTCCCCTCACCCCACCAAGATGACCCATGTCTCCAGTGAACATATTGCTACGAGTATTTTCTAAGGATCACAAATTCACAAATATTAATAAATAAAATCCCTAAAAATACAGAAATCCTATGTTTTGTAGCAATTTTTACCAGCTGTAAAAGTAATTTAGATGATCACTTACCCATAAAATATAGAATTTCACGTGATTGGACCAGCCCTAGTAATCCCACATAAGGTCACTCAAAAACAATCGTAAATTCTTTATAAAAACACAAATGAACAAATAAATACCATTTAAAGGATACTGATTCATGAGAGACGCTTTACCGACCCTGCAAACAAGAATTAATCAAAACCCAATGGTCAAATTCGAGTCCGTATGTAAACCCTAACATCAATTCACACACCTAATGACAGGAAAACTAAAATAATATAATAGAATTCTCAGAAAATACAATTCTTTGCAAAATGGCAACCTAAGATTTGACGAAAATGAATTGGCTTACCCACTGTCGCCGAGGATGATAACCTTTAGCAGGGTTTGCCTTCTCGCAGACATTGTCAAATTTCGTGGTAAGACTGAAGGGCTTTTGTGCAAAAAAGGGACGCCATCAGATGCTTGTGTATGAGCATTTTCTGAATCACCGGCAACTACCTTGACATAACCTGAAGCCGCAAGCTCTTTGCAGATCTCTCACTTGCAGATATTATTAAAGACGCGCCAGGGATTTTGAATACATCTGCAATTTTTCAACTCAATCTTCAGCAAGCCTTTAATAATCAAATGTTCCAGTCGGATAATGATACTTCTATTAGGGTGCCCATGGATAGGCGTGAGGTTACTTTTGTTGATCTGTCAAACAGCATGAATATGAGCAGCACCTCCCAAATGGAAACATCCAACCGCATTAGTAGTAATAATATGTATATATATAGTATATAGAATAATATGTAAAATCTGAACTTACCTTCAAATGTAAAATATTTGAAATGTTGATATCTATGCAATCTAGTTGTTTCTATTAAAAAAAATTCTAAATGCATGTTTCAAATTTGATATTGTATAAACTTAAGGTCCTATAAATTTGAAATACTATTGAAAATGATTGTGATATCTCATAGATAAATAAAATTTGTAATTTTTAATGTATATATATAATTCAAACTATATCGACTTAAAAAAGTAATAAGTTACAATGAATTTATAAAATATTAGTATAAATTATGTGGCAGATTTTTCATATTAATATTCAAGATTATATTTAAATTTTATTAATCTATTGTATGATTGCAACCTACAATAATGATATTCCATTAGTACAATCTACAAATGTAATTGGTTTAGTGTAAGAGTTAGAGGATGGGGCGATTGCATTGTGTCGGTGTACACCGTCCCCTGCTAGCGTTATTTGAGCCAATATAGGCAATTCTCTTCGGCACCGCGCCCCATCTCGTCACAAGCATTTATTTGATGAAACCGACCATTTAAATCCTGTCTTTGTCACTCTTTATAGGTTACTTCACACGCACTCCACACCGGCGACCGGTAAAGAATAAAAACCAGAGGCAATTCAACAGAATTCGCCATACACAGGACAACAACAATGAGAAAGTGGACTGAGGATGTCAGAGGAGAAATGCGGTCTGCATCATGCAAAAGATATGGTTTTGTCTAGTTTTCGAAGAAGTCAGAGATTTGGGCATTTTCCTTCCTCCTTCTGCATTGAAATGTTTCAGAGAATTGTATGTTATCATGTAGAAAATTAAGTATTTGCTGGAGGACTGTGGTAGTGATGGGAGTTGTGTTTGGTTGTTTCTGCAAACATCAGAAATTTCAAATCAATTTTATGAGTTGATACATGATATGGCCTCTGCTCTGGATATGCTTCCTTTGAGACTGTTGGATCTCTCACATGAGGCCAGGGAGCACGTTGAGTCGCTTCGCGATCAGGCCAAGAGAGCCAATATGAACTGCACGAACCTAAAATGTTCTGCCGCTCTTTTATCTCGTTTTTCAAAAATAAAACGACAGTGTGATTATTGGTCTTGCATCGCACGTTTATCATACTGAAATGCAACTTGCATCTTTTGCAGGCTCCGGCAGCAAGTTGGTATTTAATACACAACAGCAATTACACGATGATTTGATAGGTTTCGTCATATTCCCTTGGGTGCCTTTAACAATATCTGCATCTGGGTCTTTCTGAAGAGGCACGCCTTCGTTTCTTACGGATCTCTGGTATTTTACAGCCGATGTTCACACATTTTAGGCACAGTAAATAAACTGTATATTATATTTACCTTTCACTTCTCCAATTTGACGACCTGCAACAAAAAATAAGGTTTTGATGAGGGTTTCAACAGTATGTTTATTATAAAAAGATAATTAAAAAGTTTAAATTTCAGAAATTGATTGGATTAGATTTAGTTCTTAGATAAAAATAGATTTATTTATTGTATTGGAGGGCAAAATAATGTACAATATATATTATAAAATGATTATAATTCATATTTAATAATTATTATAATTTTATATTTTACAAAATAAAATTATGATTAAAATTAGTAATTAATAAATGTATGAAAAAAAAATTTATCCTAATTGACCTTTCACACTTCTTCGGCGTAACCTATTGCACACTAAAAAGATAATGTCGTCACCTTTCGATATAGAGGCAAGGAACTTCACAAACTATTTTAATCATTTTATGTAATTAATAGTTTTATTTTAAAATATTATATATAATAATAGGTATAATTAAATTATTTATAATTTATTTTTTATTATTAAAATATAATCCACATTTCATTTAATAATGTAAAAAATCAATATAAAAATATATATATATAAAAAAAAAAAAATCAATATAATAAAATAAAATAAAAACAATATAAAAATATAAAATCAATATAACCAATATAAAAATTAAAATTTAAAAATCTTTTTAAAAAAGCCCAAGTGCAGGCATTGGCGCGCTGCCCGAGTCAAACCTTGCGGAACTCCGATCAACAGCTTGTTATATTATCTAGATGATAAACTAGTTTTCATTTATTACTGTGATAGTTAATATTATTTAGACTTTAGACTCACTATGAATAATGATTTATTTATTTTTTGACTGTTTATATGGTAAACCACATGCACAGGCGTGTAAATTTATCGGCCCTTCTTAATCGGCGGTCTCATCAACGGGTCTCCATCGGCATCAGAGGTACACATCACTGTTACCAGTCACATCTGCAAAAGAGTACGCATTGCTTCCAGGCAGGCATCGGTGGTACTAAAAGCAGAATGCCCTTTATTATTGGCGGAAAGCAGAGGCTGCCCGTGACTGCGCAATTTTCAACGAACCAGTGGGGAAAGCAGAACGCGGTGGGGAAAGCAGAAAAACACGCCAAAAATTATGGACGGTTAACACTCTCCTCACAACTACGGTCGCCATCTCTACAATAAATACGGAGGCGTAGAATGCACGTTGCGTACGATACCACACTGCCGGCGGGCAAACAAAAAACACGGCGGCGAAAAACAGTCGGGAAACGGTGAAAAACAGCCGAGAAGTGGCGGACTGGCTCAACGGCTGCGATCATTACAATAGTCTCCAGGATGATCTCAACCGTAGGGCGTAAAAAACAGTTTCGCTCACTTCATAATAGGATACGCCTTCAGCGTAAATTAATCTCTCATTCACATCCCCAATCCTCTTTACTTTTTTAATCCACATGCCCAGATAGGGTTTGTTAATATCCAAACTGTAACCCTATAAACCGGGAATTTTTCTATTTGGGTGGATTTTTTTAATGAATAATTTGAGTGGAACTTCCATATTTGGGTGGATGGCCTCCTGCCACAAAGAAACTCCCACATGGTGGATAGGATAATAACTGTGAGAGTTGTGGTTTAGAATATATTACAGTTTGGAGAGGCCATGACCCTCTCTTGTGTTTATTCTCACTTTTATGATAGGCTAGTTTAATGTACGATTTCATCTAAAGTAATTAAAACATCATTTTATGATATGGTTGGTATAGTAATGGTTTAACTTTCATATTGGTATAAATAAGAATTTTTTCTCAATGTTTATTTAATATCAAGATGGATGTTTCTAAAAAAATGTATCAAATCTGCACATTTTAAATTAAATGATGAGTTGGGGCGCTAGGCCTAGTTCGATTGGCTAAAACATCTTGTTGCAGGCAAGAGGTCATGAGGTCTAGTCTCCCCACCGTTCCCCGTGGTACCGGAGGGCCGCACTAGCACCAACGGTCATGTGAAAAAAATTTACTAGGTGCAATGCAGTTTATAGGGGGACAGATACCCGATTGATTCTTGTAATCTAAAAAAAAACTAAATGATGAGTTTGCTAACTTATTTATAAGTACTCCTAGAATGATTACTTTTTCAAAAATGTTGAATGTTCACATAAAATATGGGTGGAACAACATATTTGAAAGTCAATGCTAAAATTAAGAAGCAAAAACACAAAAAAAAAAGTGGTCACAACACTAAACTAGTAGGGCTATATGAGTAGGAGGGAAATCCTTATCAAGGGATGGGCTCCAACCATCTAGGAGATCTTGGTTGCAAAAAATGGGTTCTTTGGAGATCTTGGCTATAAAAAATGGAGATCCATAATAGTATTATATCTTTCTTTTTCTTCATTTTGAATAGGATTAGCATTAATAGGCCAACTAGAATGGCCACAATTGCATTATGAGGTGGAACATTGGCCATGTGGTGGGGTAGGGGGGTGCCCATTCACAATGTTGGTGACGAGGGAAACCTTGAGAACCATGAGGGCCATAATTAGCACAAACATGAGAAATAATAGCAAGGTCTAGGTAGGGAAACTTCTTGCTCTTAGGCCAACTAGAATGATCATGGTTATACTGTTGGCCATGTGGTGGTGGAGCCTAGCCATGATGTCAGAGATGTGGGGAACCTTTTAAACCATGAGGGTCATGTTTGGAGTTGTGGCTATAGTCATGACAACACCAATGCGAAGGGGAAGCATCTATGTTGATAGTGTGACACTGTAACATGCCCATTGTTCTACCCATTAATTTTTACTATGTTTAACCCACAAGTGAATAGTTTATGATAGCAACATTTAGCAATAAAATTTTTCTTTTCTAATTCAATCACAATATGCACATTTGAAATAATCTTGTTCCAAACTTTCCCATTGCATTTATAAGGAACATTACAAGTTCTTAAGTAACGATTCCATATTACATGATTTCACGTAATGATAACAATTCCATTTACAATTTTCCACAAAGATAGAGATACATGAATACATACATAGCTTCCAAGTGCTTAATGAAATAGAGATACAAATGGTCCAAATGTCCTTGCTAGCATACATTCTCAAATCTTGGCCGCCAATTGTACGAGGGAGAGCATCACTCAAGCGCTTTTCCGCCAGCCACAGACTTACTCCAGTCCCTCGTACATCTACCTAACTAGTAAGATGGCCCTACCTTTTGACGAAGAGATTGGTTTGGTAACCTCATAATACTAGCCTTCTTGAGCATGGTGTTGTGTCCTACATATATAGAGCTACCATACATTGGTTACAACCTACATGTATGACGTTCCCTGCCTAGTATGAAAGCCTGGATCATAGTGAATCAACAGTGTAAATAGTGGCTATTTACATTTCTTTGGCCAAAGAATTCAACACCCAGTACTTCGAGTGTAGGTCGTATGTTCACCCACCCTTAGCTCGATTTGGTGTTTGACCATTCATACTCTTGACAATCATGACATACATTCCATTTAAAAAGGTGATGACATAACATACTGACTAACTAGGTTACACCCTTTCCCATGGATTATCCTAGCCCTGAGAACAACCAAGTTAACCATACATACACATATACCAAGTGACCAACTAGGTTACTTCCTTTCCCATGGATTAACCTAGCCCCAGGAATAACCAAACTAACCACCCATGTTCAAACTAACATTACTATTAACGTACTTCAAGACAACAATATATCTCACACTTCATAATTCAAGCAACATACATATAGTCTTAACAAACTAAGTATAGTTCCAATAACAATATAACCACACAAATTCCAATATATATATATTCCAAATAAAAAGGTTTCACCAAATCAAGTCTCTACCAAGAATCATGCAAGCTTATCCCAAACTAAGAAATAAACCAAGTTCATAAAAGCAAGCTTAACATGCATTTAAAATCAATTTTCCACAAACAATGGCATTCATAGACAAATAACATGTCAACATAAAGAGATTAGAGAAATAGAAATCAACATGCTTGAAATTATAGCTCCAACTGATATTACTACTTTCCAAGATCAACCTCCACAAACATGCTTGCTACTCTTAAGCTCAACCTATCTCCAAACTCTAGCCTCTCACAAAAACTCTTCAACAATTGTAAATCCTCAAAACAACTCTCTTTCTCACAAAAACTCTCAAAAATACACTTGCACAAAAAACTACAGCAAAATAACGAATGAAGAAATCATAATGAAAAAGTGTAACAAAAGGTAGAGAAGCTGCCTCTATTTATACTTAAAACTGAGCAACTTAATGCTATAAACAGGCTATTAAACCCACCACATTTTCTCTCCTTTTTGCCACCACTCCAACAACAAACTAACAATGCATCGACTCAACCCATTTAGAATGAAATGTGGTTGCTTTAACTCATAATTTGCAACACATAAATAGTACAAATGTTTCCAACCTCTTAAAATGGATGAGTCACCCCTATTCAAGTGACACAATGACTCTTTTACTAAGTCAAAGCACAACAAAACACATCTACAAGTTTCCTAATTATTATGCAAGTCAACTACCTTCATGAGCTTCAACCATCTTTGCTTTGACAAAGTTTGCAAGTTTATTTTTAGTTGAGTGTGGAAAAGACTTCTATTTGCTTCATTCTTCCTTACATGGTGCTACCTACTTTACACCTCAACATGCTTATGTGTGGATTTGCATTATCAACAACTTTAGTATATTAAAATGCCTCACAATAGCGTTGTTCATGCACCTCAAAAGCTCAAAATATTATTCACGTTGCATATAGTGTTCTCTTTAACTTATGCGCTGACTTATTCTCATTCTATGCACTAAACTAACTCTCCTTCGTGCACTTTATAAGCACAACAAGTATTCACATTATGTTGGATTTTGTTTAAGCTAATGGCCTTTATAAGGCTCGTGCTATATAAGTGCTATGTTTACTTTGTAAACATTTCAAAATGCATTCATTACTATTATATATAATGTTATCATTATAATATATATATATATATATCGTGAACGTACCCTATACATATATATTGATATATACATATTTATATACATATACCATTATTTTAGTATCTAAATATACACATATATTTACATATTCATCGATCGATATATATATATATATATGTCGCATATGTCCAATCGATATTCTCATGCTTATGGGATATCCATTCATGAGTATGCGTAGATACGTCTACCTATGTATACACATACTCGTATGTACTCACATGTATGAGTTATCATAAACATGTACACATATACATATATACATTCTATGTATATACTCATTGAATAATATATAAATATGAACACACGAAGAAGAACTTTCTCTTAACATAAAGACTTAATCACATATTCCCAATCAAGAACAATCAAAGACCAAAACCAAAAACCAATACAAAAAATTCTCAAACCATGACTGAAGATTACTTACCATTTATTGAACTAACTTGACTCAATCTGACCAGACTAGGATGTGAGTGTGTGTAAGCTTAGTTAGGCACATTAAGGGTTACTAGACCAAGTTCTTCTCTTGAGTGATACCCCCCCTCTCTTCCAGAGGCTTGATTTTTTTCCTGCTTCCAACTTATTGCATCACAATAGTAGCTAGTCAATAATATTACATTCATATGCATCGTATATTTTTATCTTCAAAACATTTAAAATATCATATTGAATTGCACATTCATTCATCACATTTTCCATCAAGATACATATACAAACCAAAATCATGTATTAAAGTATTTTAACTCAACACAATAACAGTAAATAAGTAATAACACAATGGGGTGTAATAGACACACACACAATAGTACAAGGGGCATTGACTCAATGTTTAATGCATAATAGTACAAGTGGAAAACTTCCAAAGCCACTTTATTAGCTTGAATTCATAGTAACACATTAGAGCATATAATTGCTTTAGTGTATATACAAAAAGAAGAGTACACATTAGATTTTGAAAATAATGTAAAACTTCTCTTTCCATATTGTAAAGAGAATCTCCACTTTGAAAGCATGTCAAATTTGGGTAAAATCTCATAGGTATTATAGGCCAATTGCTAAAAGAATTGTATGCCAAGAGAGACTTTGTCCACTTTAACAAGTCATGAATCTAGCTCCAAGCATCTTGGGCCTCGTAGGAAAAACTAGAAAAGATAAATCTCTACTTCGAAAGCATGCCAAATTTGGGTAAAATCTCATAGGCATTATAGGCCAATTGCTAAAAGAATTGTATGTTAGGAGAGAATTTGGCCAAAAAGGCTTCAAAAATTCATGAATCTAGCTCCAAGCATCTTGGGCCTCATAGGAAAAACTAGAAAAGATGCTTTGAGAGTTTGCAAAAGTCCAACAAAAGGACAAAAGGGATTAAAAACACCCAAATGGATAAGAGGAAATCCAATGGGTAGATATTGGTATAAGAGAGGCTAAACAAAATGAGCCAATTTGTACTCCATAAATGCGGACAAAATTATTTGTAACTTGTGGTGCCATTAAATTATAGTGGACTAGAGGTTCCAATTGGTATGACTTTCAAAACTATGGGTAGGTGAGGAGAAAGCAACCTTTAAAGGGCTTGTAATTCCTAAAAGGAATATTTGGATACCATTTCAATCCTTCACCAAGGCTTGGTGCAATGAATTCCAACCTTGTGAACCATATCAAGAGGTTTTAATTCCATCATGATTAGCAAGCCTTTATCTGGCTTTAAATTTTGGCCAAGAAAACCAATTTTTCAGTGGCTTTGGAAAAGAGGTTTGAAATAGTGCATATCCAACTCTTGTAAAATATTAAAGCATAGACCCAAAGAACTTTGGCAAGGGGTCAATCCTGGCAAGTGATCATAGGGATCCACTAAAGAGATTATTGTTTGATAGAGATCCTAGTCCTAAATTCATTTACACTCTAGATAACTCATGACTTGATGGCCTCCCAAGCTCACTATGTACTTTTAACATCATAAGTACCTTGAATTTGCATAGGTTCCCTCATGATGAGGATGGAACAAAAGCCTAATTGCTAGGCTCTTTGTCCATGAGGAACACTAGAAGCAATATAATGCCTAGGGATAATTTTCCTTGCCTCATTATTGTATAGGACCTGAATTATCCACTTAGCACTCAAAACCAAAACCTATCTATAAGTATCAATTAGACCAAGACCACCAAATCCATAAGGCAACCAAATTCTAAGGTGACTCGATGAAACCCTTGTCCTTGCTTCAAGGAGGCCTACAAAAATTCTTTGAGAAATCTCTCCATCTTTGGTAAGGAGGCTTTGGAGGGGGTCCACTAAGAGAACAATACATATGGGTTGTTATGACCACTTTGGGATAGATTTGGAATTTCCCAACAAGGGAAAGTAGTTTGGAAATCCAAAAGTGTAGTTTTTCTCAATGAAAATGAACACAACATACTAAAGAGTAGCAAAAGAGGATGTAAAGCAAAGGGAAGATCAAGAGACCTAGGATTAACAATATCATTATGTCTTGTTCCATTGAATACTAGATAAATAGAAGCAAGGAAAAATGTTTTAATAGTCCATAACTCATATTTGACTCTTCCAGAAGAGTGAGAAAGGAGTTGTCAATAGAATGACCATTAACAAGTTGGATAGGGGAATTGGGAAGAGAGATATCTTTATCCCTCTTCTCTGAGACCACATCGACAAGCCAATAACCAAATTCTTCAATTCCAAGAACATAGAGTTGGAGCTAGGGGACATCCTTGGAGAATGAAATGGAAAATCCCAAAGAAAGATGGTTGTCAACCATTAATGGTGAACAAATTGAGACATCTACAAGCATAATTTCGATATATTAGAGAAAATTGAGGTCATAGTCAACATCCTAAAACTTGGCTAAAATAAATGGCCATTTAATCTTTATGAAAACGACCTATTTTTGACAACTTCTAAGCCATTCCATGCCTTCCTAAATGACAATGATATTGTCTAGGATGTATTTGTTCTTGATGAAACTAGTCTACTCTAGGTGGATAATAAGTGGAAGCAAATGATGAATGCAAAGTACAAAGGCATTGGCTATGATTTTGTAAGAAAAGTTATTGGTCACAATAAAAATTTTCTTCAAGATTTTCTATATTAGGTATGAATAAATGTATTTCATTTGTTTATTATAGCCCATAAAGAACCTATGGAAAGGGCTTCCAAGTAAGCCTTGAAGAGGTTAGGGCCCATAGTGTCCCATAGGGCTTATAGAATTTACACAAAAAATTATCAAAGCTAGGGGCTTTTTCATTAGCCATAGGTAAGGCCACTCCATGAGAATTTTCCAAAGTGATACATTGATTGCAAAATGCTTGCTATAAAGTAGAGAGCTTTTAAGGGACCAAACACAACATTGAAGGGATTACTCAACTTTTGATGAAAGTAATTGTGCTTTGAATACCTATTGATAATGGTGGACAAAAGCTTAGAGAATATCATAAAGTTTTGAAAGGATTTTCCAACCTTCTCTAATACGATTAATTATTTGATAAAAAGGGATTAAAAAAGTTATTTGGATAGTTTATCCCCAATCTTGAGTAGCGTAAATAAGCTTTTAACTAAGCTCCCCAGGTTGTATGATTGTTAGTAATTTACTTCTACTTGTGGAGTTGGGAAATGAACAATTGTAGAGGGAGAAAATGATAGTACCTTTAGCTTGATGGTGACATGGTGAAGCTTTGAGCTAGTGATCTTGTAAGAGCAATGAAAAAATAGGGCTAGATGGTAGCCATAGATTTGGAAGAAACGAGTCATTTGTTTGAGGCATTATCCCATCATTGGATCCAACCAACCCCATGGATAAGACATGGCTCAATATTCCAAATATGTTAAATGTGAGCTAGTGTGGGTTGATGACTCAACAAAGAGATGTTAAAAATGAATTACGTCTTAGGTGCTTTAGGCCCCACCATTTGCCACTCAATATGTAAAAGTGAATTGCAAAGTTGTATGAAAGGATAACATTTAGCAAGGGATCAATTGGTAATTGATAACAACTAGTAAAGGAAAAAATAGGTTGTCCAAGCATTGAAAAGGGAAAAACTAAATAAGAAGTAATAATATTAAGAAAAAATATTGAGCCAACAATACCTAAGTTTAAGTATCCAAGAATGGGCAATGTCTTAATATAATGATAAATGACACTATATTGTGTGAAGTTGGGTTTATTTTCTTAGCCTCATTATTTATTTACACATAAATTGTAATAGACATTTATTCATACCTTTTCCATTTATGCACACTATTATACATTTAACTTATCTAATTATTTATCACATTTATTTACCTACTTCAACTTAGTCATTTGTCACCTAGATCTAACCATTATTCCTATAAACACTTGAAAATTGATCATAACTTGACCACACTCGACTTTTACCTATCCTAACCATTAATTCCATCATCTTTATCCTCCACATTAATTAAATAAATATTTATTATTTAATTAATTAATTAATTTATCCTTCACCTTTATTCCCCACTTTAATTAAATAAATATTTATTATTTATTTAATTATTTTATCCTTCACCTTTATCCCCCACTTAAATTAAATAAATATTTATTATTTAATTAATTAATTTATCCTTCACCTTTATCCCCCACTTTAATTAAATAAATATTCATTATTTATTTAATTAATTTACCCTTCCACACCACTCTTCTCCAATAATTAATTAAACAATTTTATTATTATAGAGCAAGTTTTTGGATTCAATTGTGTATGATTAAAAACCATACACAGTTGAATCCAAAATCTTGCTCTACAATTTCATGGATTGTGGAAAATTCATACCAACTAATTTTATTATTGAGAATCACATGAGTAACTAAGACCTTGTTTACATTCATTGGACCTAAAAACTTGCCATAAAAGTCAAACTAACTTTACATCTCATCCATCGATTTCATAATACATCTCCAAATCTCAACCATTCACATAAGGATGCTTCCCTAATCAAATTCTAAACCTAACTCTTATCTCTCATGTGACACTTGTCACATGACTACAACTTCAATCCAAACTTAATAATCAATCAATCCTAGCCATCCATCAACCAATCCATCTCGGCCCTTGATTTCCCTATTAAAAATTCTATAAATTAGAGGCCTCTCACCCCATTTGAGCATCTTCTATCTTTGTTTCCTTATGCACCCATATTTCTATTGAATCTAGCCTCATCACACCCTTATGCTTTTGCATTTTTTATGTATTCCATCCTCATCATAACCTCATGCTATCTATTTGATCTCAATAATCTCAAGCATTACATCATGTGCTAGTTTATAAACAACCACATTTCTCCATCAACACATCAAAGAGCAAATCAAGTGGAGCTAAGGTGCACTCTTCTTCAGCTCTATTTGAGGAGAAAGAGGGGTTTTAGGTGAAGGTATTGTGTGTGTATTGCAAGGTAAAAGTACAAAGTTGTGTCACACTTTCAACCAATTTATAAGTATAAATAAATTTAAGCATTTCTAACTAAAAATCAATTTTGGTCAAACATATGATCTAGTAAGATTCATTCTAGCTAAGTTAGATATGTCCACAACTTTTCTAACTAAAATTGTTGGCTAAATGCATATGTAACACCACTGTGAAGCTAATTTACCAAAAAAATAAAATTATTTAAATTTTTTGATGTTTCAACAACTCTTACTCATTCAAATAACATTTTTTTAAAATATAAAAATACCCTTTTGTAGATCCATAAGTGTAGTTTAAAAAATAAAATTAATAGTTTATATTATTTATATTTTATATTTTATTTTTACTAAAAGTAGGTTATCAACACAAAAATATTAGGTTGATTATTATGTCAAGAAAAAATACTAAAACTTATTAAAAAATTAAAAAAATATGATGCACTAGATAAAAGATTCTATATCAAGATGGTATATTTTTTTCTATTTTAAATAAGTAGTTTATAGGCAAGTTGACGTTGAATAGAAATAACTATATTTTTAATACACACAATTTAATATTTATTTAAAAATATGTATTTATCAAGATTAGAAAAAAAAATATCCATGCATTAAAGTTTTAGGTTATAAATACACACAAAAAAATTGAAGAAAAAGAAAAATATTTACAATATAAAGATCGATGTCTCACACAACTTCAATTTTAAGCATTTTATCAACACCTAAATTATAATGTCAATTTATAAAAACTATATTTAAATATTTTTATAATTTTTTCAAAAAAAGCAAACACAGAATATACTAAAAAATACACATTTTATTAGTTAACATCATTTTTCAAAATTCAAAACATATATGACACTTTTTAGTGATTCAAATTTAAAAGTTGGATCAATGTTGGTTGTTTCTTTTATAAAATTGTGACACAACTTTGTAATTTTACCTTGCATTATCTTCTATGCTATTTAACTTCAATCTTTTTCTCGTCTTCAATCCCATTCTAGAACAAGTCTATCGATATGGTGTTATGTGTAAGTATTTAAAGAATTTCAATGCATTCATTCTAACCATCTCTCACCTTAAGTACAATCAAGAGTTTAGAACTTTTAGAGAACAATTAATAGTGACAAATGTCTATTAGTACAATAAAAAGAAGAATTTGCATCTTATGTGCTTTCCTACCATTTTTTATATTCAATCTTTAATGTGATGATCAAAGGCACAATACCCTTGTGGCTCCAAACTTGTAAGGTATTTTTAAATTAGTGAGTCCCCAATTCTAAAAAATGATAGTAGAGAACTATACATTAGGTAAATTTATAAGACATAATCCCACAACTTGCCATGATGAATTTGGAGCATAGAAAAATAGTCATAGTTACAAATTTTTCCCAAACCTACCAAAATTTCCTCTAATAGTGTAGAGATCCAATGCATACTTCCAAGTAGTAAGACCAACAATGATGTGTCAGTTTCTAGGTTTAACATCTAGAATATTCTAGAACTTATCTAGTAGACATCATTGTTTAGTAATCAAGCTAAATATGTCTCCTTTGCCAATTTCCTAGTCTAGAATTCAATTATCAATGTATCCAACTCATTTACTATTTAGTCTATGTTCAATGTGCTTATGTCTTTGCAATTCATTGGAATAAACTAGAATAAACCTATGGGGACATAATTTATCTTTTCAATTTGATGAACTTGTTCAATCTTACACACCCCAACCTTCTTTCTAGGATTTCATATTAGTTTAGGTCCATATTTTTTTGAGATTACATCTTATTTTCATATCCACCCTTTACATTATTGTGTTTCATTGATTAGCCATTCTTCATTAGAGTCTATGTGTTTTATTGTGATATCTTTCTCATCCACATACCGAACTTGGCTACCAATTAGGGGTTTTTTTTAGATCCAATAAGCTTTGCTATTTTTTATTTTTCAATATGAAATTAGAGATTTGAGGTTTCCTATCTTTTGTTTTGCCACCTAGATGAAGAAATCACCTAAACCCTAGCATGTCCCAAATAAATGAAAATGAAGTTATTCTAAATCTCATAATGAGAATAATGAAGACTACGATCATGATGCTCATGTGGATAATAAATATTTTGCAAATAATTTGGCTTATTTCACCAATGTTGAGAATCCTACATAACTATGGAATATGTTTCATGATATGTTAACAATAAAACCATAAGGACATGTAACTTTACAAGGAATTTTGGATAAACATACTTCTTCTATAGTGATTAGTACCCACCTCTACCATACATACCTCTTTTACCACTACTCGTACCACTACTATTTCTCACCCTCATAGTATCATAGCCATTAGTGTCTCACCATTTAGTAGTTATCCTTCCCCACTTACCATCGAGACTGTGTCCTAGCTCTTGATTACACTCATCTTAAGATACCCATTGCCCACATGATGCACACCATTTCCACATATTTATCCTCTGATACTATTGGACCTATAGTCACCCCAATTAGCCAACCCACTTCCATACCCATACCACAATCCATACCCTAAATACCCTTAAGTAGCTCTCATTGTCCATGCCTGTCCCCAACCCTTCATCCACTCATAGTTCCCATACATCTACTAGTGGTTCCCATTTAGTTACCATTCCTTCCTCTATCCTAGATGCACTATTTCACAAAATAGATCAAGTAAAAAATAGAAAGAATGCAAAGCCTAACAATAATTGTGATTTTAAGGATGTTCAATGAACAAAAATACTTTATGATATTGTAACATGTCCATTGTCTATAGGATTTGTGACTCTGTTATTTTTTATGTATGATAGAAAAGGTGACCTTAATACACATCTTAGATCTTATATTGCTACATGTGTAGACTTTAATTATGAGTATAAGTTGTTCACAAAGACATTTTAACACTTTGAAAGCTTTTTCTATTGAGTGGTTCTTTTTCACTTCATAAAGGATCTATTCATTCTTTTGATGAGCTCACAAAAGTGTTTCTAAAATAATTAAAATTTAATATGGGCATCTCATTGATTGTTATTTTATTTGAGTGTGCCCAATAATCTAATGAACACATTAGTGAATATACTATTTGATTTCAATCTTTATGCTCTAAGTTGATTAGTACTCCTTGGGGGGAAAAGTTGATTAGTACTCTACATGATATTGATGTGAAAAATATATTTATTAAGGGGTTAATCAAACCAATTCAAGATAATGTGTATTTAAATAAATTTTCTTCTTTATAGATTTTTGTGTACATGACAAGATCATGGAGCCTAATTTGCTTTCACAAAATAACTTTAATTATGGATCATCATGTCAAAATGTTTTCTATCCTTTTAAGTATTGAAAATATTTTTTTAAAAGGGTAGTGATGTGAAACAAAATGTGAATCAAGTGGCTAGTACATATTATTTTCCTTCCTTTAAATAAAATGATCCTAGGAAGTTCACTGAACTTCAATAATACACGAATGATGTTCTTTAATTTTTTTGAGTGTTAATCTAATTACTCTTCGTCCCAATCATCCATTGGATACCTCTAAACCACTTCCTCAATCATATAATGATTAAGCATTTTGTAATTATCATAGAGTTAAACAACATTCAACACAAGATGACATAACTATCAAACATAAGGCATACAATCTCATTAACAATATTACAATCGAAGTTGAAGAGGACAATGAAAATGCATATTTATTAGTTCCTCCTAAAATTTAATTGATATGATTTATTCACATAATGTTGAGGTACCTAATACCATAGAATATGAGGATAATATTTTAGTGCAAAATGTTAAGTATAATGCCACATATTATTTCCTCCTATGGATCCATAAATTGCATTTTATGATGAAGAGATCCCACAAGACCAATTTATTGTACATTAGAGCATACATGAAAGAACGCAAAATTATAAATGTTTTGATTGATCCAACAAGTCAATCCAAAATTTATTTGGAGAATTGATTAGTTGTTACAAAGACAAAAACATCATATGCACATTTGAAGGTTTCTTTAAAAATGCCAAATGAAATATTACGTAAAACTTTGGGTTGTGTCATCTTGCCTCTTGAGTTTAGACCTAGGATAGTATAAGTTCATGTGATCCCCACTAGGGGTCAGTTCTCTATTTTCATTGGAAGACCATCACTAGGACATTTGGAACCATTTCCTTCCTTCTATGATGTATTAATGTGTTAAATTTATACATAAACAAATAGTTTTTAAAAAAGAGATAGAGTTAAATCAATAACAAAATTGAATCATTTTCCCTCATTCATAAAGTTCTCCGGATGATCCGATCTCTAAACACAGATGGATTCCCTAGGGATTGGGTTGGGTAAAAGTAAACTTTGACAACATTCCACAAAAATCTTGGCCGCTTAGGGGCTGGCTATGTAGTAAGGGACCATGAAAGTAGGATTCTGACAATTCCTCCTAGCAATCTTCAGGATGATCCGATCTCTAAATATAGATGGATTCCCTAGAGATTGGGTCGGGTAAAAGTAAACTTTGACAACATCCCACTCTGGCTATGTAATAAGGGACCATGAAGGTAGGATTCTGGCCATGGCTGCTGGCAAACTCCCTAAAGGAATGAATAACGACAGCAAATTCCAGGTGGTACTGGTTGGGATCAAACTTTGCAGGAAAGTAAACTTTCGAAGGATTCATATCGAAGGGGACTCACAAATAATTGTCAATGCCATCCATCGAAACAATACTTCGAATTGGAAACGATTTGGCTGATCGGCTAGCAAATTGGGCAATCGAGATGGAGAGTAATGAATGGAAATTTGAGATGGCACGAGCGATCCAACGATCGTGCAGAGGCCATGGGGTGAAGGATTTGACATGGGCTTCAATGTCAAATGAAGGATTGTGAGGAGTAGTACACCTAGCATGAATGTTTATGTTGGATGCCCTACTTCATAAGGGCCAAAATCGATCGACGAATTCCCCATTATGTTGGAAGATATGGACACCACCATATGCCTAAGAGCGACACAAAGGCAAATGGCCTTCTTGGGAGGGATATCACAGCATAGATTATAGAAAGTCTTCAGGACCTGGGCATCGATAGTCTTGCATGCCATTGGCTTGGTCTTGGGGGAGACATTTATGAACACGACCAATTGACATTGTGTGAACATAGAACATCGATGTTCATGGTGGTGTTGGTGGTTGGAAGGGGGGAGAAGAATGATGGAATCTTTGGTTCAATTTCAGTTGTGGTTTTGGAAATGGAAATAGATCTTTTTATAACATAAAGGAGGGGTAAAAATTTATTAAATAAAAAAGAAGTACAAAGCAAGGGCATTATACAGCCTTATCCAGCTCCACCAAGTGGTCCAACTGTTGTGCCAGATCTAAGGGTAACTGACCCCGATCCATCAAATTCCAATCATGAATATCATCAGATGCCCATTTAGCCAAACAATCAGCAACACCATTCCATTCTCGAGGAATATGAATGAAAGTAACATACTCCAAAGAAGCGCAAAGGTTGAGAATCTGTTCAACAATCAAAGCCAAATGCCAGCTAACATCATCTAAATAGATATTTTTATAGTCTATGATATCGGTCGATCTATTTTTGGGTCTGTAGATGACTTATAGTATATGGGACTACCCCATACTCCATGTAGGGGACATCTAACTGAACTACAAATGAGGCATACATTCCCTACCCTACTCCATTGGATTTGAACTTACGACCTCTCTTGCAATCCCCTAAACTTTGTAACGAGGGTGATCTCTTTGCCACTTTCATCAATAAAAAGAAACATAATTGAATCATTTTATTTTGGAGATATTTATTGGCAAGTGAATTGGTTGCTACAATTTTAATTATTATTTCTCTAACTTTTCCAATGGGTGGTGATATGTACTTGCAAGAGTTGGAGAAACCACCATATGATGGGTGATTTTCTTCTACATTTGAGAGGGGAATCTGCCTCATATGATGTAGATTTTTAGCACTTTTAAAGGAAAGGGAGAAAGAATAAACCCTAGATGAAATAAATGTAAACAACCATTAGGATAACCCAAGAAAATGGAAAAAAATATATGTAGAATTATATAGAAGATCTTAATTAATTCTACATCACCTATGACGAAGAATTGTAATGAATTATTTTTGACTTGATCATACTTGGATGCAAAAAATCTTTATAAAGAAATCAAAGCACTTAACACAACTTTTGAGAAGATGATTTCAATTGATCTCCACAAGATAATAATTTTTTAAAGTTTATAATATAGACCTCCAGAAGATAACAATTTTTTTAAATAAAAGATAAAGTCAAGAATGTCTAAAATAAAATCTCTAAAATAAAAGTGTTATCATAGGGATTTGCACCTGCATGCAGGGCTGGAAAGCTCTGTAATCCCGTGTAACATTGGATCAAACTCAGGTTGTGGGTGACCTATAATGAGATTGAACCTCCGGATTCTAGGCTGGCTTCCTATTTGTTCTTCTATTTTAACTAATGAAACTGGTTGGGAAAAGGGAAGAAAGTGCTGAAATGAATGCAAAAACTAATTTCTGTTCTGGCAATGCACTTAGATAACAATGTTGCATGCAACTTGTTTCACAATTACTTTTCAATAAACCTATTCACACAACTAAATCTGAACAGTTTAACCACATAAATAATTTATATAAAGGCTTGACTGTATTGCCATCTTTGAAGGAAAAGAACGTCTTCACAACTAACATAGTAAAATAAGTCAGATGCACAACATATAACCTGTGGAATCAAAACTTAGTTGTATACAAGCACATATGAATGAGACGGGAAAATAAAGGTTCCTAAGATTAAACCATGATAGATTCTTTAGCAAATCATTCACATAGCATGACACTTGAGATTTTGAAGGCAAATACTTAGTACATTGAAAGGTAAAAGGAAAGCTTTGCAAATTGATAAAACTTGATTAACCTGTAATAACCTGTTGAATGTATTAATCTTGAAAAATAAACTGAGTTACAAGAAGCCTTCTTTGCAAAAATTGCAAAAGCAAGAGAAATCAAGAACTAAAGGAAAAAGACTAACTTTTTCCAATATATACAAAATAGGCATGCACAAAGCAGCCAAAAATGGAACTGAATGAGAACTGAAGTGAAAACTACATCTCCAATGTGAAATCCGAGCAGAAGAGAGAATCCTGATAAAAATAGCCCAAAACTGAAGCAAACTGCACTCTATGCCTAGAAAACTCCACCTCTCCATGTGCATAATCAAAACACCTTGTGAACTGACGTGGAACTAAAAGAAGAGCCTCACTATTTGCATAACTAAAAACTGAAGTTCCACTTTGTGCATGAGAATTTTTTTTTTTAGTATTTTCAATATTTACTCCTCCATGCACAATCTAAATTAACCATCTTGCATGCATCATCAACTTGAAGTCACACAAACTCCATCCTCATGCCTCTGTAAGTCATGCATGATTGGGGCAACTTAATGTTCTATGTTTGCACCTTAAAATAGTTGAATTAATTAAATGATTTATAATTTATCATTTAATCAATTAACTTCACATGGTATAATGAAAACCTAAAACATTAAAGTTAATGCCAAATTAGAAATTTGGCTTCATAACTCACGGCTTCATGCATATTATAAAATTGACATATTTTTTAATTGGCCACCACACTTGACATATATTTGATCGGTCCTCATAGCACATTATTAGGTTCTTTGACTTAAGGGTCAATACCACGACAACAATATGATGAAGTGATTATTATTTCAAAACTTAGTCAAAAATTCACTCCACTCAAATTAGGGATTTCGACATAAGCACTGAAACCCTAAAATCGTTATCATTTCACACTTGACTTTTTTGGAGAAGCTTCATGAAGAAGCTGGCCACCAACCTGGGTAGGGTTTGAAGCTTGACTTGCACCATTACTTGTGCTGTTTTGATGATTTTTTCCTCTGAGTTTCTCCAAAAAGGTGCCTGGTAAGCTGTATTTCCTCATTATGCTAAAAATTTTGTTGTGTCTTGAGGGACTTTATGGGCCTCTACAGCTGCAGCCATACATTATTTTTGATCCACTTCTTTGTGTCTCCATTCTGTATTGATGGATGAGAAACTCAACTGCCATGGTAAGAGCAAGGGTTTGTAGCATGAAGGTTTGGAGCCATGTATTTGAGCCTATGTAGCTCGATTTCATCCCTGCCAACAGTGGTGAGTTAATCTTGAGCCATCCATGGCTTCTCTTCACTGTTTCAAGCTATTTCCTGCTTCATTTTGCAAATAGAAAAGCCTCTAAGGATCCAGGCACACTTCTCATATTCTCAGGTTTTCACGTCCATTATTCTATGTTTTCCTGCTTCTTTCTTGGTGCCATGAGAGCCCGGTTCATGTATAAAGCAAGGCTCAAGGAGAGCTCAGCTGCGGCTTATCTAGTCATTAACAAGTGTAAATGGTAAGTTTTCCATTTGTCTCTTTGCTTCCTTCTTAAAATAAAAGCTTTTGAAAGCTTTCCACTTTGGAATGGAAAATATTCATGAGCTAAAAGCTCCCTTCAGGCTACGGCCATGCTTTTCTTGATCTGGGTATTTTGAAACAAACTATGTTCATTATTGTTGTCCATGCAATCAAAATTTGAAGCTATGATAATAATGAAAAACTCAGATGGCTTTGAGACTCTATGTAATTTCTATTATTTTCCTGAAAGTGTAGCATCTTTCCATTTCTTGGGCTCGACCCATAGCAGTATTCATGTATTTTGTATTTTTTGGAGAAAACCCTCATATGGGTAAATTGTGATAATGAGAAATCTACATTTTTAATATTGGAACCCCATCTGGGTATTTGAAAAAAAGAAAAAAAACTTTCAACATTGAGATTCCAGAATAACTCTTAATGAATTTGCAAAACTTCATGGGTACGACCAATACTTATTATATCCATCATTTTTAAGAGCTTAAGAGCTCGAGACTGTGTATCTTGACTATACTCTGCATTTTAAGTTAAAACCCCAAAATGGGTATTAGCATTCAAGATGAAAACTGCTCCTGGGGCTGTGGCCATGGTATTAATTCTTTATGCTGACTGTTTCTTGACATTGTGACTCCATTGCTCTTTTCTTATGTAAATCTCCTTGAGCACATTTAGATATGGTTTGGATATATTGTAGATCATGATCAATTATTGTGGTTGTATCTCAACATAAAACCTGATGAAAGTGTTCTCCAACATTGCTTTGATCTGACACTTGTAATATATATGCCTATTCGCTAGATGATGATTCCTGAGATTTTGGCAATATGCTTGTATTGTAACTCAACATTAGATTTCAAAATGATGCTGCTTGTATCCCATCTTCTAAATATGCAACTCTATTTCATCCTTCTCAAATTTTGATCTTAACAGAGTCTTTAGACCTTGTTCAGGCAATATTTTCCTTGATTTCTCCTCTGTCAATTGTTTACGAAAAACTTGCATTGTATTTGACTACCTTCATTTAATGGATTACCATCTTTGACTATTTGTGGCAGTGTTGTTCAAGCTCTTTATACATGCTCACTGTTATTATTGCCTTGATTGTGATTGATCTTTGAATATGGATTTTAAGCAATGTTATCTTGGTTGTTCTCAACCACCATGATGCAAATTCTGCTCCTTTTGATAAATGATTAAATACATTGACCTTGTTACTCTAATGTAATCATTCAGAAGTATTACTTACTGCTCACTGTGATTCCATGTATTGTTGTTCCTTTTGAATTATGAGCAAAAGGATGATTTGCTCAATCTTTTTTTGTCATAATGGATCAAAGGCTGCTCTTGTGAATTCCTCTTGTTACAATAGTCCTTTCTTGATGACTGTAATTGAATATCTGATAACTCTCAAATAATGATGTGAATGAGAGGTGTCCTTTCGATATGCTGGTATCAACCCTTGTGGGAGCCCGTTTTGGTCCACATATCTGATGAAATTAATCATAAATATAATGAACTTGTTCTTGCACATTTAAACAAACATGTTAGCAAAATAAATGAAGCTAAAAGCTTCCATTGAATTATGTTTTCTTTTGAATAGTGAAATCATTTGATGGATGCCTGATCGAACGTGCGTTATATTTCTATTAGTAGTGTATGCATAGGATAGGATATGATTTGTCATTGCTTAGAGACCATCTCTAATACCACATTTCATCATATTTGCAGATGCTTTTGGAGCCTAGAGCTGGATCAATTCGAAAGCACAACAACTGAAGACTTCAAGTGTAACGATGATTCATCATTCCAGACAATGACGCATCACCTTCTATCTTATGTTTACATTATTTCCAGTTGTATGATATATATTTCTTTTTTGTATTCATCATTTGATTTAAAATATCAAATTGGCTACTCCTGCGGCTTGTGCGGGACTTCAGTTTTTCCAATGTGAATAAAAACATCATTCTTTTATGCAAATTTATGAGTTCTTCTATTACAAACATTTGCATAATAACACTTGAAATTCATAAGTAATCAAAGTTGTAGAACGTAATGAATACTTAAGCAGAATTTTTTTTGTAACTTCTTTGATGAATACAATTCAGCTCTACCTGTTTGAGCTTGTAGTGAAAAAAAAGGTAACAAAAAGAAAATAAATAATGCATCTTTTTAATTTATCTATTTCCCTATTGATGTGTCCATGTATCCATATAGTTTTTTAAATATTAGAAATTGATATTCATTAAGTAATATTTTTAAATACATTCATCTTGAGACAAGGAGAGATGACTCAAGGTGTCTACAATTTGTACTTTTTTGTTACATAATATATATAAGTACCTTAAAACAAATAGTTCTAAGGGCCTTTTATACTAGTGCTAATTACTATTAGATATAGTAAAATATATATGTTAGTACTAATTAGTATTTGCAAGTTGATAAATGAAAATTAATTATACAAAGGGGCATAAAACAAACATCAAGATGCAAATAGTTTTGGATGTGTAAGATAAGGTTCCTTAACACAAAGTTCCTCATCTCTAGGTAAGTTCAATGTCCTTAACATTGGTTGTGAGCCTAGGCTTTGTATGTTACCAAGGTATGTCATTGCATCACTATTGAAGATGATATATATATCATACCTTGACAACATATGAATCCTAGGCTCAACCTATGTTAAGGACATTGCACTTACTGATAAATGATGAACTTGGTATTGTTAATGCACCTTATCTTACACATCCAAAATTTTTTGTATCTTGATGTTTATTTTATACCCCTCTATATTATTAATTTTCATCTATCAACCTACAAATAATAATTAGTACTAGCATAGATATTTTACTATATCTAGTAGTAATTAACACTAGTGTAAAAGGCCCTTAGAGCTATCCATTTTTAGGTGCTTATATATTATGTAACAAACAAAATATACATTATAGGCACCTTGAGACATCTCTCCTTGTCTCAAGGTAAATGTATTTAAAAATATTGCTTAATCAATATCAATTTCTAATACCTATTTAAAATACGATATGCATATATGGATACATCGACAAAGAAGTAGATAAATTAAAAGAGAGACATTATTCATTTTCACTTTTATTTTATAGTTATTTTATTTTAGACATCTTTTACTTTATCTTTTATTTTAAAAATATTATCTTCATGTGGAGATCTATATATTGTCAAAATAATTAAAAATAATGTATTACACATCTAGAACTATTTGTATATTGATGCTTGTTTTATGCCCCTATGTATTATTAATTTTCATCTATCAACTTGCAAATAGTAATTACTACTAGCATTGATATTTTAATATATTTAGTAGTGATTAGCACTAGCATAAAAGACACTTAGAGCTATCCATTTTAAGGTACTTATCTATCCATTTGAGGTTTACTTCATTCAAGTTCTTCAACAGAGTTTCTACTCACTTTTAAATGAGAATATTAGTGTCAAAACATAGGAAATTGCATAATATCTTCAATTAGTAGGCATTCTCAATTCTTAGCTATTGGTGTGTCATTTCTTCAGATAATTTTCAATAAACATTTAGTTGTGAAGTTAGGAGACTTTATCTTTTTATATATTCAAATCTAGTAATAGTACCAAATCTTGAGATTATTTGTCCCCAACAACACCATTTTTGTTGGGGTTTTTTCTTGTTTTCCACCATGACCTTCGATCACAATTTACTTCAAGCTAGTAAGGGCTCTAAGAATAGTCATTGCTTACAACAACTGTAGTGACAAAGGGATGCATAGTACCAAGGGTGGACAAGACCAACACATGAGAAATAGCTCCTTTCTCCTTCTTTGAGTTATTTCAGACTTGAAAGAGTGTATTCCCTATTATTCCTCTAAAAGGTTCATCACAAGTACAATGATCTAGTAATTTAACATATTACCAAATGGGGTTTGCACTCTTTATACCAAGCTTGATGATATAGAACTCAACCCAATTTGACTGTCACTAGCCTATTGAGAATCACATAGAGGTTTTAGGTGAGGTGGAGAAATTCCATAAATAACTATAGGGACAAGAGACAAAGGAAAATATAAATTAACATGCAATATTTATGTTATACCATAATTATGCATAAATTATTTAAATTATGATGAGATAGGGTGGAATTTGAAAAATTAAGGAGGATATGGAGAGCTAGATTGGTCCTTCATTATTTGGGTACAAAGTCAAGAATTGAGGTCTTGCTATAGAAAAATACTTGTGAAACATAAAAGAGTTTAAAGCGAGTCACAAATATTTAACCATACCTTGTGATGTTAATGTTAGAAATTAGTTCTTCATTTATGCCAAAAATCTACTTAATGATCCTTTACATTGGAATCTAGTATTAAATATGGAAGTTACTACATTAAGAAAATGTAGCAAGTGTGCACCCCAAGATTTACAACTCACATAACTATAGCTAAAATAACAAGAGAAAATATTGAAATATCAAATAAAGAACTCTTTGCAAAAAAAAAAAAAAAACTTAAAATTACAAAAGAAGCACAACAATAAGAGAATTGCACATTCTTGTTGCAAATTTTGGATTACTAATAACTCCACACCAAAATGTTACATAAATTCACTCTCAAAAGTCCCTTGTAAAAAGAGAAGTTCATAATTATAGAAGATGGCAATGCTCATCTCACATAGATGATTAACACTGTCAACTTGCTTTACAATACAAAACAAAACATTTTGCACTCACATAAGAACTCATGTGTACTTGGTTTTCTACAATAGTGAGTTAATATAAAATAAAGAGTTCCCTCGTAGGATATAGGAAATAAATCATAAGGGATAACTCTATTGTAATTTCCTTAGCTCAACCATATGTTGAGCACCTACAAAAGAAGAAACCATCAAATTGAAACGAAAAATTCATCAAAGACAACATCATTAGGTGCATGTGGTATAAACCAAGTGCATGCAAAAAATGAAGTAGTGCATTTGAGAGTTGTTGAAGAAGGCGCTAGTGAAGGAGAAAATATAAATTTTTATTATTAAATCTCCCTATTGAGAAGGTTCGAAGGCTATATATTATGGTCCTAACGAGTCCTTACCCTCTAAAACTTATAGCTGAATGAACATTCAAAATAGGAGATACTTGAATGTAACATGGTGCAAGGAAGAGCTTCATTGTGTTCTTGCTGAGGGATTTACATATAATAAATGCATTCTTCTTGGTGACATATTGTGAAGCATTATAGGTATGAAAAATAGTATGCTAATTATGGCTACTCATTTTGGAAGACAAGTTTAGGATTGTAGAGCTAATTTAAAATGCTCATGCAACTATAAGAGAAAAGAGAGAAAGGAAGAGAGTAAAGATGAACACTATCATGATACATAAAACATAAGGTTCATCTGGGACCCTCCTACTCCATAGTTACCATTGACACAAAATAAATTTTTATTTACAAGAGAAAGTTGAAGGCACTATGCAATACATATATTGATGATCAATGATTCATATTTCTAGGATATCACATGCCACATGTCACATTTTGATTGATCATTTATAACTTACTCGAATAGATAGGACCCACCAAGGTCCTACTCCACAATGGGGAAGTCAAGGTCATAGGGCGATGAGGATACCAAAAATAACAAGTCACAATTTAATGCACACTAAAGTAGTTAGTGCATGGATTTTTCATCACAACATAAATCAAGCCAAGGAAATAGGGATAATTGGTGGAAAAAATTACTAGAGGTTAAGTGGTTAGGGCTAAGGAATAAAGGACAATAAACTTAGTGAGCAGTTCCCATGGCTGTAACTAAGAGACTTTGGGCCCTTGCACAATAGCGAAGAAAATGGACCATCATGGGTCTAATGCATGAAATCATAAGATATAATGTTTTTACAATTTTGAAAGCACCTTGAAAGTCTAAAGATCCACATAGAATGCAACTTTACCACATACAACAAGTCATATTAAAAATCAAACACTTGAATTAGAAAGCACCATTATTTAATGTAAATTTATAACTATAAAAGTAATTTTTAATAAGGTTCTAATAGAATTTTTTTTTATGATGTGTCATAACATGTACTATAAGTTGGTCAACGAATATAACTCCCTCTTATAGCTCCTTCTATGTCTTAGATGTTTTTACATTTTTTATGCAAGATGCCATAAATTTTGATTTGGGAGGCCGTTAGAGGTTTAATTTTTTTTCCAATGAAAAGTTCCCTCGGGAAGGCACATGATTAAAGCCACTATGATGCACAGTAAGTATTTCATTTCCAAAAGGAAACTTTAAACATTTATGCATAACCGATGGGACGAAATTCATGGAGCGAAGCCACGGTTAGCCTAACTTCACACGAAATTGGTCTAACGACGGGATGATGGTGAAAGAGACACTTAATGTTTTCGGTTCAAATTTTAAAGGGAGGTCTATCGAGCCTATTGTAGGACACACAAAACTATTATGTGTTTTGATCCATGCTTTCAGTTTATCATATGTATCTTGATATAGTTCATGCACAAATAGGAATTCTTCAATGATCACATTCTCTCCACAAAGGGATCAATTAATATCCCATTAGTGGTCTTGTCATTGATTCTTCCAACTATGTAAAGAGGACCATCAGATGGATGTTTAAGTATGTCTTTTTGTGAGAAATAAATATCAAGAGGCATTTTGGTCGATCCCTTATGAGGTTTAGCTTTTATAAAGTTGAATGAGGCATGTATGTTATTATTCCCTTGTTTTTTTAAGTTCTTATGAAAGAAGCAACTGAGAGTATTGACAATTTGTGTTCTGTTTCCAATTTTAAGCAGTTTCCTTCAATTGAGCAAAGTAGGAATCATACTAATGTCCATGCTTTTAGTAAGGATAAAGTCTTGTTAGTTTTCTAGGCTTTCATCTAGTCTTTTTATGTCTTCTTGTGAGAGATGAATATCATGCACATTGGTTATAGGAAGGGAAGTCATGGGAAATGAAGTATGCATCCTATGATCCATAGGGGTTTGATTATCAACACTATTAGAAAGAGATTTAGAAAACCCCAGATCCATGGTGAATGATGCATCATGGGATGACACGAGCCTTGAACTACGTCTCACAATAGTATTGATAATAGGAAACCAAGTTGTAAAGCTCATACAAGTTTCACAAGCTTAATGTGCAAACCCAAAATGGAGGGAGACTTAAGATGCAATGCAATGACCTAAAATGTAATGTGTAAATGCAAATTTCAGATTCTAAACAAGGTAAATTGCTGATTACACTATGCAACAATCTAAAAATGAAATGTTGTAAATGCAATTTTGAAATTAGACAATGCACTAAATGTTCCAAATTAAGCTAGATATAATGAGATTGACAAAACAAAAAATCAACAAACTGAAACAAAAATTTGATTGCAGCAAACAGAAGCATAGAAAAAAAGATTTTAATTTCTAGAAATGCAAATTAGGACTTGATTAGGGACTCATTCACCCTATGGCGAATGGGTCCTAGATTAGGGTTTTGAAGTTGATTTTTACATATTTTTAGGTGTTTTCTAATAATTTTCAGATTCAGGTTTTCTACAGTAAGTTTCAGTGTGATTTTCTATAGAATGCAATATGAAATTTAAGTGAAAAATATGACAAAATTATGACCTAAAATATTTAGTTTGATATGCAATTTTTGTTTTGATTTTCAAATGCAAGTTTGTATGATGTAGATGATATGCAAGATGACTATTTTTTTTGTATTTTTCAGATTTAAAGAATGCAAACAATGCAATCCTAAAACCCTAGATGAGATGAAAATTTGAATGGAAACTAGACACCTTAATTGAGATCTAATTCAATGCTAATGAATGCAAGATCTAATCTAGGATGAAAAGAGGCTTCAAAAATTAGAAAACTACAAGCTCAAAAAGTCAGGGGGGCCTCACTGAGGACTCATTCGCCCAGTGGAAAATGGGTCCTACATAGGGTTCTGGAAAATCAATTTCTGGGTTCTTTTCTTCAATGTCTGCACTTCCAGATCCTAGTGGGAGACTGGCGGAAACCCAAAAATAAATTTTGTAGCTTAGTTTCTGTGATCTTGCAAGAAAGGTGACAACTTTGCAACTTTCTCCAATTTTACTTTCCACTTGATCTTCAACCTAAAACTTGTAATCACACATCAAAGAGGAGAAAATGTTGATTGTTAGGGAATAGGGGTTTGCCTTGGTCAAACCTCATTTTGGTAATTAAATCTTGAAATGAAACAATGCATAAAGGAATGATGAATGAACAACAATGTGTAACAACTCACCACACCTTATTGAAACCTTGGAGTACAAATATGAAAACTTGCATGAAGTGGCCTCAATGAGTGTAGATCTTGATTATGGACTTTGATTAGAAACAATGCTTGAATTGGATCTTCAATGCTACATCAACACATTAGCTCAACAACATGCATGATGCACTATGCCTTTGACATGATGTAGATCTTTGATTGCTGCAATAAACTTCAATAATATGCCCTTGAATGCATTCTTCAATGCTCTATAATGCTCTTGATTGCTTATGAAGATCTAGGATGCTCTCTCTTGAAAATATTAGTTGAAACTATGTGAAATAACCTTGTATTTATAATTAATTGAAAATATAGGGATTTATTAAGTATAAATACAAGGTTATTTCACATAATTTGGTATTTTAATGTTTTTGGCACCATTAAGTCCACTTTATTTAGAAGGGCCCTAAACTTAATGTGAATTTGTAAACACATTACAACACTAAACTAAGGAAAAATTAGGTTCATTTTAATATCAATTATTCCCAAATTAAGTGTGAAAAAGGGATACTTTTTTCTACACTACAGGTGTATACCCTAACCCTTTGTTCTTTGGTAATTTAGGAGGCAATAGAGGTTCTATCATTCCTTTTTTGTGCAAGCCATGTCCACTATGTCCATCATAACCTTTTTGTTTCATGATCTCAAAACCTTTTCCATATTGCTCAGTTGGTATTTGTACAGGCTCAATGTCTTCTTCATATTTATAGATCCATGTAGAAATATCATCACCTCTAGTTTCCTTGCTTAGCTCACACCACTTAGTAGTGGGAGGGTTATGAATGATGAATTTTGGTTCTTTTTGACTTAATTTACCATAGGACTTAGGTGATGTAGGTAGCTTCCCAATGCAAAATAAACTCCCAATGTTATACTCTTTATGTCCTTGGTCTTGAATCTAGCCTTTATTGTCAGGAAGGGGAGTGGATGGAGTGGAAGATATGGATAACAAAGAGGGATCAATGTAATGTGATTAAGCGGATGAAGAGGCTTCTCAATTGATGGGTACTTGATGCTTAGTAGTTCCTTTTAGATTACCACAATATTGGAAGGGGTCGGGATCACCTGTTATAGTGATTTCAGTGCCATTGTAAGGGAATTTAAGGTATTGAAGGTATGTGGAAGGGATGATCCTCATGGAATGAATCCATGGGAAACCGAGGAGAAGGTTATATAGTAGGTACAGATCCAGGACTTGAAATATTGTATTTTGAATAACTTGTTTGACTCTTATAGGAAGTGTAATAACACCCTTAGCAGAATGTTCTGCATCATCATAAGCCCTTATGATAATTTTCTGAGACATATCTATACAAGCTTCAAAAAATCCCAGTGTTGTAACCAATTTTAACGTACATATGTTCAAACCTTCTCCACTATCTACCAAGACTCGTCTGATTTTGTGTTTGTTAATGAAGACTTCAAGGTGTAATGGATCATTATGGTTAGGTATTTGTGTAGGAAGATCTTGTTCAAAAAATGTAACATGATGGGTGGTAGCCAAGTACCCTACCATGGCTTGAAATTGACTGACATTAAGGTCAATGAGGATGGAAGTCTCTTGCAAAGCTTTGTCCAAAATGACTTTATGCTTGGGAGATATGTGGAGTAACTCAAGGATGGATATCTTTGTAGGAGTTTTCCCTAGATGATCTAAGAGATTATATTGAGATTTAGGCTATGGAGTAGAAGTATCCCCTTGCAAGGTCACTTTAGATCTTTGGGTTGTAATGACACATTCTAGAATTTTCTTTATAGTGATTATGGAGACATTATTGTCAAATTCTCAGATTTTATTAATAGTAAACTCATATAAAACACTAGTATAATTGGCTTGGATATTTGTATGTCCTTTAGCTCTAAAAGGATTTTCCTGACCCATGATCTTGTAGGTGATTTTTGAAAATTGTATGTTCCAGCTGTTCAAGGACCCTTGTGAATTTTCTATAGATATGTCACCTTGGTTAATGAGATCTTGAATGATGTTCTTAAGTTTGTAACATGAGATGTATTATGTCCTTTTGTGCGATGGTACTCACAAAAATCATTGTCATTCCATCAAGACAGTTTGAGAGGTCTTGGTTCATAGTGTCATATTTCTGGGAGTTGGATGACATTTGATTGCAGTAGTTTCTTCAAAATTGATTCAATGGATTCCCCTAGAGGTGTGTATGTTTGTCTCTATGTGTTTGTTTGTGGAGGGCCTTGATGTTATGAATTTTTTTGAACTACGTTTGTGGATTAATTGTGACTTGTTAGTTGATTGTTTGATGTAGAAGGACCTTTAAGATGAATGGTGGGGTGAGCTTTTTTAATCACTTTAACATCAACTAGCCCATCATTTGTGATATTCTTATTTCTAGACCAAATTTTTTTTCTGTCATTAGAAATGTTTTGATTTTCTTTGAATATTTTGACCAAGCTTTTTACAAGAAGTGCTTTCTCAATGGAGACACATTTTTCAGTGACATCCTCAAAGGTATTGCAACAATGGATTTGGAGTTGGTACATTAGTTTTGTATCAATATTTTTGACAAAGATATGGACCAACTATTTTTTAGGTAAGTGACAAGGAAATTTGCTAGCCATACTTCTCCACCTCTATAAGAAAGAGGTAAATGATTCCCATTATTTTTGAATGGTTTTACACAATTTTGCAAGGTTCATATCACTTTCAATGTTGTAGGAGAAGTGTGCGATAAACTTATCGACTAGTTCATTCCATGTTCTTATCCCAAGAGTTAAATGTGCAAACCACTCTAGTGCTTGCCCCAAGAGGCTACGAGGGAATAATCTCATCAAGTATGTGTTGTGAAATGTGAAATCCATTAAAGCAATATGAAACTCTCTCACATGTTCCACTAGATCTCCCTTTCCCTTGTATTTATTGATTTTTGCTACATTGAAGTGTTGAGGGAAATGTGGCATATATATACTCCGATCAAAGGGATAAGGACATAGTTCCTTAATGGAGTAATTTTTCTTTGTTCCACTCACTTGCATGTTAGAGATTTGTTAGTGCAATGTTTGAATTTGTTGTGCTAAAATGTCCATGGGTGATGGAATCATGTTTGGTTGATTTTTCATGGAAGGATTGGTGTTTATGTTGAATGTGTTGAGGTGATTATATGATGAGGATGGGTTTTGGTTTTGGAAGTTGGATGTGAATGTTGGATTTGTATTGATGCTTTGTTAGGAAGGATTTTGATTACCTTGTTGGAAGTGAGATGTGAACATGGTATTGGAACTAGTATGACTTTGTTTTATTTGTTGGTATTTTGGTATAAAGTTGGGATTTGGATTGATATGTTGTTGAGATGAAGGTGTATTGGAGTTGATACTTGATCCAAAGAGACATATTTGTGTTTGGTGTAGAGTTTGTCATTTGGGGTTGTGTTTTTGGTGTGACAATATGAATCCTTTGTGTCTTATTTGGTGGGTTTTGGTTTGTGATGTTTTGACCCATGGACATGGTATTGGTTGATGGTGTGATAGTTTGAGCTAATGATGAGGTAAATGGATTTGCAAATGAGGTACCCATAGTGTTAGATGTCATAGTAAACAGATTTGTGGATGAGGGACTTGATGCATTGGATGTTGGATTTATCCTTTTCATCCCAAATGTTGGTGTAGGGGGTATTTTAACAATTGTTATGTGTAGTTCCCCCAAAATGCATACTAGTGTGCATTTACTATTAATTGGGATGGTTTGGTGGAGGTTTGTTATGGACATGACCATGAGTTTGTGTTGTTCCCTCTATGATTGTGAAAATTCCAAAACCAATGGGAAGTTTGGCACCATTTTGAGATAATGTTAAAAAGTATCTGTTGAGATTTACTGCAACAAACCCATCTATGATACACAATACCCTAGGATCTTGGGAATCATTGTCAATTTCCTCTTGAATTAAATATTTTTCCAACTCATTCAATGTAAGATTGGAAAATGAATTTGCAACTTGAGGTTGTGACATTGGGGGTTGGTTCAAAGATGGACCAAAATTCATGGTGCTAGTAGGATTAAAGATGGGGTCATTTGAGGGATCCATGTCTTTTGTTTCCTCTGTGACCTAGTGAGGACCATATAAGACTTGTGAATTTTTGGATTTTAAGACTTTTGGGGATGTATGCAACTAAGGATGGGGATGCAAAATGATAATGACACTATCTATTTTTTTGGTATTTTTGGATATAACTTAGATGTAAGATGGAAATGCAACTACAACTATGTTAAGTGGCAATGAGACTATGATTATGCTTTGGGATTTTGGGGATGCTAGGAAAACTATGATGACCCAAGGTAACAAATCTAATTGTCAATACCTCAAGAGGATAATTGTTGAACACATAGAATACTAAGAGGGGGGGTGAATTAGTATTCTACTAAACCAATTGATTGCTAACCATCCAATTATTAAAATATATCTAGTTGCAATTGTAAGTGTTGTCAAACAGATTGCACCCAAATGCTTGAATGACTAAATTCAACAATTTGTTGAAACATGGGAACTATCTTTAGGCTGTGGGTATTCCTATGGCGAAGATAGACCTCTAGATTCTAGGCTGGTTCCTATATGATTCTTAAATTAACAACTTGGTAATTTGCTGGAAAAAGGATAGAAGTATGTAATAAATGCACATAAAACTGTAAATTGATGGTGATGTACCTAATTGACAGTGGTTATCCTTTATAGCTATTTTATAAGATTGCATTAATGCACATGGATTGATCAATGAGAACTCCTCTATGATAAAAGGATTGCACCATGTATTGCTTCCTTGGATGCATTGCACTCATCATGCTGTCCTGTAGACCTCTCACTTTTCTCTATGATCTGATGACTTGAATTCCTTGAGTATTAACAATAACCCTTTAATGCTCACTATGAAACTTGATGACCTTCATGACTATGTGTATCATCTTATTGTGACATTATTACTATTCTGTTTTGAGATTCACTACAACCTTACTAGAGTTTAAATCACTGTTCATTAGACCCTATAGTGTTGTTCTGGAATATGACTGCATCGTCCCTTGATCATTGTCACTACAATGTAACTGCACTCTAAACACTTATTACTGGCATGTAAAACTCATGAATGCTAGAAACTAGAACGTAATCACTCACCAGTGTATTGTATCTTAATGCTCTTTTCAAAGCATAATAGCTGTCCTCTGTCTTGCTATTACATTTTGCTGTAGTAAATACTTGATAGTTGATTATGCATTTAAATCTGCTACTCCTTTTTCGTTTTAGCTATTATTTATGATTGATTTATGAGGCATCATGTATGCCTACTCACTGTCATACTTTTGCAATGAATATCATTTTCTACTCTTAGATTTGTAAACTTATGTACTGCCCTGTAGCAGCAATATGGTCACTGCATGATCATGTAGCATCTCTTGACATTTCTATTTTTGTAGCAATATGATAAAAAAATGTATTTGTAACTCAAGTACTGCTGTATTATATACAATTTTATATTGTTCCAAATCCTTACATTGTATCAACTTTCAATGCATACAGTTTGATCTCTTCCTGACACTATCTTGACAGGACCTTGTAACTGCTTCTGTAAGATTACTCTTTTGAGCTCACTGTCTGGAATTTTGGAACCATTGTCATTTCATATAGCTACCTTCCTTTATTATGAGTTGGGCTCAACCCTCGTGGGATCCACATTTCTCTCCACTCATAACATTATCTTTTGGTTGTAATGATTAGATTGTACATGTTCCTACACATTAAACAAACGTATTAGCAAAATAATTGAAGCCAGATGCTTCTATTGGACTTTGTGCCTCCTGATCATGTTATTTTCATTTTGTTCAAATCATCTGATGAATGCCTAATTGAATGTGTACCACATCTTTGTTAGTAATGTAGACATAAGTAAGGACTTGATTCTTCATTGCTCTAACACCACTTTTCAACAATCTTGCAGGAAACCTATGGAGCTTGGAGCTAAACAATATGGAGACACTAGAGTGGCAACAACTGAAGACTTCAAATGTGACAACGATTCGTCATTCTAGGCAATGGCGAATCACCTTCTCTCTTATACCTATATTCTCTTCAGTTGTGTTGTGCACATTTCCTTTTTGTATTCATTATTTGATTATGAAAATCAAATTAAGCTATTCCCACGGCTTGTGTGGGACTTTAGTTTTTCCAATATGAATAAAAAAACATTCTTTTATGCAAATTTATGAGTTCTTCTATTACAAACATTTGCATAATAACACTGGAAATTCACAAGTAATCAAATTCTGGAACGTAATGAATACTTAAGTAGAAAATTTTTGTACCTTCCTGTGATGAATGCAATTCAGCTCTACCTATTTTGAGTTAGCTAAAAATAAGTAACAATAAGTAGAAACATGGAAATGAACATAACATCACACAACTCATAGACACTAGGATTTTTACTTGGAAAACCCAAAGTGGAAAAACCATGGTGAGGATTAACTTACAATATATTATAACTGGTTACAAAATATTACATGACACACTACTAGGACACACTGTCCTTGAAGGCCTCACAGTTGGAGTACAAAAGATATGACTTACTTCCATAATACAAAAAAGATATGGATCACTACCAAGAATGTGAACTGAATGGAATGCACCTTTTGAGTGTTGAGTACAGTTCCAATTAAGCTCTGGAAGATAGAGAATCCTACACTGGATTGCAGGTATACAACAACTATCATCAACTACCAAGGAATTCACACCATATCACTTTGTCGCACACGTCACATCATCACTTCTTATCATCTCTCTCTATATGTATCTACATGTGCATCTATGTGTAAATATATATGCTCAATACAAGGATGTTCCATATATACACGGTTCATACATCAATTAGGTTGGCCTCATTGGATGTAAGCATACTTAACTCAAAATATCTTGTCGGCTTCAAAACAAAAACTTCTTTAGCGCTAAAAA